>JXWZ01005325.1:0-10173 GCA_000956215.1 Anopheles farauti No. 4 | reverse complement strand
GGGCATGTCACACCGATGATGTACCGCTCAGTGGCTCCACTGCAAATGTGATGTTAATTAGGTGTAATATTTTACTGCTGGTTTGGTTCTTCGTTTTCTTGCTTGGAATAACCACGCAAGTCCCACGCTGGCTGGGAAGCCGTGCTTTCATTTCTTGCGAAAAATGGCTCCCCAGAGAAAGGTGTCTACGTGTGTGTGTTCGTGAGTAGGAAGAGAAGGAGGAGGAGTAGTTGGCAGAGGAAACTTCGCAGCTTCCACATGAAATTTTCTTCGTGGGCCGCCCAGATGAAGTCATCAACATTTTATAGCGAGCGCTATAAAACCATAATCGCTCGATATGCGATTTGTGCAGGCTTCGGCTTAGGCCCTTCGTCGGGTTTCTTGTTTTTAGAGCGAGACAGTTGAGGTGTGAAAGTTGGGTGGTCAAATTTTCAAAGTTAAATATCACCATCGGCAAAAGGTGTCCACGTCTCTGTGTTCTTCGGCCAACCGCAACCGAAGAATCACTGATTTGGTGAACCGGAGCGGGTCTGAGGACTTCAGGATCCTTTTGCTCTCGGGATGATGGGATGCTGTTTATTTTCGTTACCGCTCTCGTTAAACAAGTGGTGGGATGCGAAAATGAAGAGGACAGGGTTTTTTTTTCGAACCGTTTCCGTTTGCGTGCGCCTCGCCCGTTCGATTGAATGTTTTTCCGCCCATCGACGCTGGTGGCGACGTCACGCCGGGCTCTCCGACATGCTCAATCGATGGTGAGCCGGGCCCGGGACGAGACAACTATTATGATAACATTTGCGGTCTCGTCACTTCTGCGAAAATGCTACGTGCTCTTTTGTGTATCCGAGTCCTGACTTTCGAGTTGGGTTGCTGCGGAGGGGTGGAAGGAAGTTATGTTTTGATTTCCGAGACAGACACGGCAGCTGGCAATGGTACCACACCTCAAAGCGCTTTTCGCCCCCTAAAACCCCCATCCCCGCCGCACACCGGAAAGTGAAGCGACAAAATGAATAATGATAATGATACAAACACCCACACAGTATCATCGCAGCAAGGAGAGTAATATTAGCGGATAGTATGGCCGGGATGAGCGGTTTTGTAAGGGACAGTTTGTACGAAAAAAAAAAAAGGATCAAGCTCTCCTTCCCACGAGCGCATTTACTTCTCCACTTGCCGCACGCCAAACCCAACGCAAAACGAAAGCAATCAATTTAATTCTCGGTTTGTGTTTGTGGAGTTTTGGCTGTGGCTTCCTTCCGCTTTTAGCGCCACCGGTGTGGATTTGCACACCGTCTGGAAGGATGGCGAGGAGGTAGTGTCAAATTAGGGATTTCTGTCGGACGAACCAAGACGGATCCTGGCAGATCCACCGCCACACACACACACACACACACACACACACAAGGAAGCTGCAGGGTTAGGCATTTGGAGCTAGTGGTAGCTCTTCGTTGTCGTGGGGTCATTTACCTTTACGGTAGAGATCCTCTCGTGCATCCGATCCAGACACTTTTTTCCTTGCTGTGTTGGTGAAGCATCGCGTGACTGACAAACGGATGCGCGTCGCTGTTACCCACAGGCTCCTGGCGCACGGACGCACAGCAAGGTAGTTGAGGTACCTTGAAAAGATCCAACATCCGTTGCCCTCCTCCACAGAACGACACACCAAGGTACAGGCGAAAAAAAAAGGGAAACACGGTTTGACATTGATATTCATTGAATATTAATATCGATAAAGGTTTCTGGCTCGCTTCTCGGGGCACTGCCGCGAATATTTTTCCCCATCCGCCCTCACCACCAACGACGGGGCTTTTTTTCGCACGTTGTCGGTGGGGAAGTGATGGTTTTAAAAATTTATATCCGAGAAGCTCGCTGTTTTCCCTTCCCACCGGTTGTGGCTTCTGCAGCGAATTTTTGGTAGTGTGTATGTGTGTGTATGAGTTGTTCGTCTTCGTCGGATGCTCTTCGCTACAGCTTTGCCCGAGGAAATCCTTCGTACGTGATTTTATTAAAAGAAAATTAAATCCTCTTCAATTTTCTCACCACCGTCGTCCACCGCCACACCTTTCTCCGACAGTAGCGCTATGGCTTTGCTTTTGCACACTGTGTTGTGTGTTTTTGGTCGGTTTCCATTCGGTCGGAAAAATGTGTGATAAGTTTTGGCAAAAATATAAAGTCAACGAAATTGGAATGGATTTTTTCTTCAATCCTTCTTTCCCGAGTAAAATAGCACCCGAAGTCATGTGTTTATTTCTAGTGTTGCTAAGATTCTGCGGAAGATGCAGTTTTTGCTACCGATCTTCCCGGTAATCCTCTCTTCCTGTGGGTGTATCCAGCGACGGTTTTCTTTATAGGGTGAATAATTTTTCACCAAAGCAGAAAGAACCAATGATATTTATTGCATTCAAAGCGAACGGATTACTCGGTCCTTCCTTTTACTGGTGGGTCTTCGAGCATTGATGGTCGTAAAAGTTGGGGCAAACGCGCGCGCCCATAAATTCGAATGGAATTGAAAATTGAATTCGATCTGCCGACGACGACCGCCGCCGTCGTTTTGAATAACGTGCGAAATAAAACCTGCCCAGCAGAAGAGTGCACACTGAGAGCAACACGGACGATTTGCTTGGTTTTTTTTATTGGTGGTTTGTGGAGTTTAGATTTGATTCCTTCGAAATGGCGGCACGGAGATTAACCTTCTTCCAACTACAAATGCAACTGGAGTGCAATTGCATTATTGACAGTATCGGTTTTGTCAGAGTTTAATTTTATTTTTCCCTGCAAAAGGGCAAATTTATGTATACGAAAGCGCTTTTATATGAATTTTGAAGATTTATTTTATTTTATTTTCCCAACACATTTCATTACTTCACTATGCATATAAAAGTGCAATAAACGCATCGGTTTGCTCAATGCACCAATGAGGCTATCAATCATTCCGGCTCGTTCGGTACGAGTTTTCGTTGTAATTGTGCACATTTCAATCGTCCGTTCGTGAGGGACTTGTTTTATTTATTTTTATTTTCAGTGGCCGCGGTGTTGTGTCGATTTAATATTTTCTCACACCCGTACGGTTTGATAAATGAACGAACGACCGCGTCGTTACCAGGAAATTGAATTTTTCCATCCGCGGCAACTTCCGGGCATGCTTTTATACCTTACCCCTTACCCTCCTGGGCTAGGGTTGGAAACGTGCTTTTTTTTTGTTCCTCCTATCGAAGTAAAGGGGAAACTTTTTGAACGATGACAGCTGTCATACGTCGAAAAGGTTTTTTTGTGTGCAAAGTTTGGTAGTACTCAGTTCCCGGTACCATCGCGCAAGAAGACGCGCCTCATCTCGACGTTTGGCGACGGAGGCGGTGTGCTTTGTTTGTTTGGGAGCGCTTTTTTATGTAGCTTCTTTGAGAGATTCCTGCGCGTCCCATGTTGCTGGCCTATCCAAAAAAGCGCAAAAATTGGCGTACGATCACTACCACCGGTAAGCGAGAGAGGGGTGGTTAGAAGTATCTCTGATGGAAAAAAAGGAATCGCGTTCGAGTGCGAGAAAAAGAGATGAGATACACGCAAGGATACGTGCTGCGTGTTTTGTTGCCTTCACAGATCTCGGAAAAGGCGTTTAAGCGTTTTTGCTTCATTTTGGCTTCGCCTATTCAGTTCCGATTCTATACTAAGCGGGTGGTGGGTGTAAGCGCGGGAGTTTTCGATTGCATAAATTTTGGTTCCTCTACAAGCAGCGAAAGCAGTCCCGGAAAAAAATGGAAGACCTTTTTTCTCTCCTCCCTCGATCCAGGCCCCGGATCTCCGATTTTGGCATGAATAGGAATGTTTATAGCTTTTTGAAAGCTCACTTTAGCTCACGTCTGTGGAATTTCTTATGCCGCTTACCCATCATTCCTTCCTTCCTCCACACTCACACATCCCGAAATCGTTTCCGAGTTCGATCTGCACCCGGGCACCCGGAGCCGACGGGGAACGTCGCTGCGTTAGACAAACATAGATAAATTGGGTAAATATAGAAAAAAGAAGGAGGAAGCAGGTCTGCAGTGTGGATCCGGGTGAAGGATCGGTTGGGGTTTTTTTTACGTTTCGCGTACTCTTCTCCTTCACAACAACACCGGGAAATGGCATCCCGGAACCAGCGTGCGGCGGTCGGAGGAAAATCCTGGCAAGTTCACTGACTTTTCCGTGTTTCCGTGTGGCCATGGCAAACGGAGGAGCTGCGCTCTCTGTCTCGAGTTGTTTTTTTGTTGTTATGAGTGTGTTTGTGCTGTTTTTGAGGGTCGTCTAAGTTATGCTTCCTTTCCTCTGCGTTCCATTTCTTTCTTTTTTTTTGTGCACAGTGTACACTCATCACACAGGCAATCGTTCAAACTTACGCATGACTGAGCATGGGATGCTGCCGCCGGTTTTTGGGGCTGTAGTATTTTCTCGGCGTGTCGTGCAAGGGATGGGAAGGGCAATTGAAGCTTGGAGAGGGCTGCTGCAAGGTCTGGAACGTGCCAGCCAGCTGACAGACACGAACATCGCGCGGGTCCTGGCGAAATAAATTTGAAAAGCTCCACCATCTGCAGATTAAAAATGAGTTCTCTCTAACGACGTTTTAGGTTCTTCTGACGGGAAGCCTCGGGGAGGGGGGTTGGAGGAGGGAAGGGAAACGACGCATACCTCTGTACCGTCACCATCTCCTTCATTTGTCGTTGCCCAAACTTCCGGTCATTTTGTCCGGATGGCCCCACCGTCTACCGTGGATGGGTAATTTATTACGTAATTTCTGGAGTAGCTTTACTACCGTACTTCTCTCTCTCTTTCTCTCTCTCAGTGGAGGGTAGAACGATTTGAAACGATTTGAATGGAAACACATTCCACACACGCAGACAGGCCGACGAGTTATTTATGGGCATCGTCGGAAATCGTCTCATTTGCCGGTAACAGCGCGCACAACTGACCAATTTTGGAAGCAACATTTTTCGTAAAACGTTTCCAAACGTCTAGCGCGCCTTTTGACGCCTTTTTTCCATTAATTGTGATATCAATGTCAGAAAATTTGGCTTTCCTTGTAAATATACACTTGTTACGCGCAAAAAAAAGCTAAACCTAGTGTCGTTAGTGGTATCCTTTCTCGGGGGAGTGAAAAGTTTTCCAATTCCTGTCTGGGTCATTCACATTCGCAGCTCATTTGAAAAGGGGCATGATTAATTGTCTGGGGCTGGGGATGTGTCCTTTATTAGATCGTGCTTCGCTTTTTTCCATCGTCGCGTCTGCAGTGTCTGACGTGTCTTCCATCGCCGGCTGAGCAAGTCGGCAGCTGTGGGAGGTCTCAAGGTAAAATCCTAAGGGTGATTATCCGATTAGGGTTCGTTTCGGATCATTCTATCAGATTTCTTTTCTTTTTTTTTCATTTAATACCTTCCTCGCTCACTCTCTCAGCCTCAGTAGCAACAAAAAGGCTGAATTTTCGATTTTCTCGCAGTGGGAAAGTTTTGTTTTTGTTTCAACAATTCCACGTGCTCCGGTGGAAACGCGTGGGGGGCAGCTCGCTCAGCTGTTCGGTGCGACCTTCGAGAGCGTTTCGTGCTGAGGAGGGAATAAAAAGCTCTCGCACATTTTACGCACGCACTCAGCCGATCGACACGCACTCGCCGGCACGAGAAACGTTCAGCTTCGCGTCGGCTTCGGGTTCTTTGTGTGTCCTAATGGATGCACCACCCGGTTTCTTCCTTTCTAACATCACTCCGCATCCTCTCCCACAATTCCCCCTAAGACCTGGCGGGTATCGCTCGGCTGAAAAAGGCCTTTTCTTAGGCTCGTGGAAACATAAGGCCTCACGGTTGGGTTCAATATACGCACTTCGGCAAAGTTCGTGCCCAGACAGGCTTTTCCAGCGTTCGGTGCGTCATCTCCTATCTCTTTCTTGGTCGGTCACGCACACACCGCAAAACCCCGCATTCTCACGCAATTTTCCACCCGGTTTCCTTCTTCTCCATTGGGAATAGTCTCGGGTCGGGGGCTTTTTTTTGGGAAAGCTTTTGTAAAAAAAAAAAAAATAAAAACACCATCATACAGCGGAAGCTCTCGCCAATTTTTTTTTCGTGTATCTTGGCGCTTTTGTGTTTGATTTTTTTTAAATTTTTCTTTAATATCACGCAGTTTTTCTGCCTTTCGTCGTTGTAGTGCGTGATCAAAAGCTCTCTTCTCGGTGGGTTAGGTCAGATCATTATTCGCACTGGCCGGGAGAAGAAGGCAACACTTCATGAAGGAAAGCCAATACGCAATGCGTGACTCTATGCGTGATTCTTCCTCGCAACTGGACACCCGTCGATGGCAAGGATTTGGTCAACCTTTGCTTGGTGGGGAAGGAGAGAATAGCTTCCAAAAAAATCCAAACGCAAGAATACAGAGCTAGCTCTCGTCATTTTTTTCAGATTTTTTAAAAGGATTTTTTAGGCGTTAATTTTTCTTTTTTAATCATTGAAGAAACGGAGCTCAAAGCGCTTTCAGCTGGGAAGTCCTTGCCCTCTGTGTATGGTTGCCTTTTTTAAAATGTGATTTCATACCACAGCAGCGCATTTGCCTATAAGACACACCAACCACTCATACTCCCACCTATGTTTAGGGTTTTGCTTTTGGTACTGGTACCTGACACGAGGTGTAGTAGTGCTGCGTGGATCGTAAATTAGATTGTAAGAAATTTAATTAAACATACCTAATTATCGTTCCACAACGTGTGAGCGAGCGCCACCGCATAGGATTCGAGGTGTGCCGTTCGTGGAAGGATTGGGAACGTTAGAAGCGATGTCACCTCTGCAGCACCTACTGAAGCCTTCTCCTGCAGAATGAGGCAAGGTGACGCGAACGAGATTGTCGCTAAACTTTCAAACCCATAGTGTGTGTTTGACGATATCCTCCTCGTCGTGTGTCTCGCAGGAGTACACCTGCTCACGGGGAAAACGGTGGGTAATAAAACTATTTTCATCCCATCGCAAGAATTGCTCCTCTTGTAGCAGCGCAGCACCCGTCTACGAGACAAAATAAGCTGCGACAGTTTCGCAAACGAGGCACGCTTTGTGTACCCCTGCTGCCGGTGCGACGATTTGAGCATAATCCTGAGATTTTAATGCCATGCTATATTTTAAAACGATTAGTACGTTCCGCGGCACACGTGCTTGGAGTGTCGCGAATTTGTAACGATAAATATTGCTTGCAGATTTGGTGAATTTATATGCACCTTAATTGCATCCTTTGTCGTCAGCTTTATACTTGCGTCCTCAGAAAAGGCACTTGTATTGGTGGAGATAGTGAGACGTAGCACTAACAAATAAAGGAAGATGATTACGACAAATTATGAATGACTATTTTTCATGTCTGAATTTAAAAAAAAGATCAACATGATAAATGTTTGTCGATAAATTTATAGCAAAAATTTTCAATTTTTATTGTTATCGTTATTAAGTTATTGTGATTTTGAAAGAGGTGTTCTATTTCCATAGTAAATTAAATAACGCTTTGGCTTCTTTTGGTTAAAAAGACAAGGTTTAATGACACATTCTCCGTGCACAATTTATGAGCTATGCGTGCATTTTTTGTTCGGCAGACGCCGTAATGGGTTGATGGTTACGCAACTCCGTGCAAAATCAGCAGAGGTCCTGCCTTCCAGTCCGTTATTACCCGTACGTGGTATCGCCTGCTTTTCGATTGGAAGCAATGGGACTGAGCCAACTGGGAACAAAAATTGGTGCCGTTTCTGCCGCCACCGTTGCTGCTGCTGCTACTTACTTTTAATGGGTAAATAATCGGATAATCGATCTCGCGGCACAACCCCTCCAGCATGAGGTTCGAGTGCGGTTCACAACAGCTTCCCACCCGCGGATAACGCGCGGGGTCACGTTTATATGGTTTCATTGACCTTTTGTATGCCGCCGGGTCAGCGTCAGGGGGGGTGGGTGGCAGAGTAAAGAAAAGGGGTTCAGGATTAATGACGCAAAAACAGCTGTTTGCCATTTTTTCGCATGCCATCGGCTCCGCCCCATTCCTTCCTGTTTTTTTTCTCGCTTGTTTTGGTTGCTGCGGATGAAGTTTTTGACGCGCCGAACATATCCACCGAAAGAAGAAACCCGTATTGAGCGATTTTGTCCGTGTAGGTTTTTTTTTTATTATTTCCTCGTTACATACTCGCCAGATGCATCATCGTCATCATCATCGGTCGTCTTCGTTATTATGAGCAGATGTAAAATTTTACCCAGCTGCATCTCGTAGCAGGGACTACGTGAGAGAAATATTGCGCCAAGAATAGAATAATTTCACGCATCGCAGACAAAGTCACATATGCAGCATCCATGCTGCGCAAGTGAATCAATCGAAATGTGGGTTTTCTTTTTAATTTGTGTGCAACTTGTGAATGCCGGTTGGAATATACATAGTCAAAAAATATACCAAATTAGTGTAAAGAAAAATTAATAAGGTGGAATTATAAATTCCATAGCCTTATAAATCATAATGGTTGGAGGTGTTTGGATGTTGCATCTTCCGTTGTCGCGATTGTTGTCAATTTTACGTCCATCATTTCGTCGTTCCGTTCCATCTGTTGTCGTTTTTGTAAACCTCCTCCTAAATCTGATTGGTATGACGGTCAGCGGCAAGCTCATAAAGCCAATTTCACATTAGCGTCGAGCGTATTAATTGCAGGTTTTTAATATAACGTTTCTGCTTATCGCAGTTGTAATCATTTCCGTTTTCGTTCTCATAGCGCAAATATCCAATCCAATGTTCACTTCAGTCCTAGATCCTTTTGGCGTTATGACAACAGTCGCCGCTGCTCTTCAGGTATTCCCTCAATCCCTTCAATCGCTTCTCTTTCGTCCGGGCTGGAAGATGTTCCTTGTAATGTTTTTAGTATCAACTCAGTAAGCATTGAATACACCGTTGGTACTTGTGGCTCTCTATGAGCTAAAGCGTTCCTTCTCTCACGGTCCCACCAATACCGAAAAGCTATCGACAGATAAAAATGATTTAAAAAAATTAAAAATTTATTAAATGGACAAGATTAAAAAAAAATGGTTCAAGCTCCTGAATGATGTCCTTTTGAATATTGTCTTCCGTTCTGGTTCCCTTTCAGAGGAAGGATACAATAAGAAAACAAAACTCTCAAAATCAACCATCACAATCACTGTGTGTGTGCGCGCCAGTGGCATGAAACCGAAGGCAAAAGATACTTAAATCAAATTTCACTCAAGCGTCATTTTTATAAGCGATGGGGCGAAGAAGGACAAAAAACCCTTTAATATTTCTTCACCGAAATCAACGCTGCGCTGTACTTTTTCGAATGTTTGTGTCGTGATCATGAATTCACCTCCCATCCGCCCACGGAGCGGGGGTGGTACGGGGCGAAAGGAACATCTTTCCTGTCCGTTTCGCTTTCGGGTTGTGTTTATGTAATCACCGCGACTGTAGCGTAACAGCGTCATCAACCACTGAGGATCCTTCGTCTTTTTTTGACTACGCCCGGTAGTTAAGCTGTGAAGCATCTTTAAACTAAATTGTGATTATTAAATAGAAAGTAAAACAACACAATGCACTGGGAACTCCTTTCCATTTGAGTTTTCGGAGAGAAAGGAAGTATGGGCTGTCAGGGGGGTGTTGGGTAAGTTGCTGCTCGCTTTGAAAAACTTCCTAAATTATCGTTTTTTTTCCTGTTGCGCGCTGTATGTCACAATCTCTCCGGGATCTGTGTGGAAATGGATGGAGGATGTTTTGATGGTTTGGTGCGGAAATGGCAACGGCAAGACACTGTCTTTCGCAGCTCTTTCTTATTTTATTCACTCACTGTTACTTACATTGAAACGTACAATCTCTGCTCATTTTGAAAGTGTCTGCGCGTGCCAGCCAGCTCTTGCTCGTTGTCCTGAAAGAAGCGGGTATAGACAGACGTTGGATGATGTCCAACGATTATTTGCGATCGTAGTCTCTACGTTCCCTCTTATTCGCTCGAAAAAAAAGGACACTTCACCCGTTTGTAGGTAGGTGTCGTTTCGAGCGCCTCATCCTCGGGAGGGAGAGGCACACAGTGAAACGAAGCTCATTAAGGGTCGTGCAAAAGGAGCGATTTAAACTAAACGACTTTACTTTGGCTACAAATTGAGCAACGTCGGAACGAAACTGTCCTGATCTGGGTGAGTGGGAGGGGGG
>JXWZ01005322.1:0-13277 GCA_000956215.1 Anopheles farauti No. 4 | reverse complement strand
AGCTCAATGGGATTGGTGTAATGCTCGCGATAAACCAAGATAGGCTTCAGGCAGGTCTTGCAACAAGTTCTGGTCATAGGACAACATGCTCCTGGAAAATAGAGAGAATATTTAGATGATCAACATCAATAGATTCTTTGAATAACACTCTTTTTGTTCACTTACCCGAGGTGAGCTGAGCTACGGCCACAACTAGCAGAAGAGCAACGAGAACGTACTTCATGGTAAAAAGGTGTTGGATTGTTCGCTGTTACCTGTTGGTAATCGGTTGAAGATGTGAATGATTGCAGATTGCAGAGATCCAGTCTTTTATACCACCCGTTCTTTATTCCCTGGATCTATGACGCTTAGGTTCTAGATCTGGATCAAGCAGTTATGTTTTAGATTGTCATACAGTGTAGCTCATGAGGTTATCACATGGCAAGTATGGTATCTGTTTTTGAAAATGACATGGTTATCAAGTCGTTGCTTTATATCCGCACTGACACGTGTAGAAGAATGTTTTGCATTAAGTATGAAGAGCTTCTGCACATGATGTAACGACGCTTGAAAATGTGTCCGTGTTGATAAGGATTGAAACAATAATATCTGGTGTTTTATCAATACGTTTTTGAAACGTGATTTTTCCATAAATTGGGTAGTATGTTGTATATTTGTACAATTGTAAATTGTGTATTTCAGGAATCAGCATTTGAAAACCGTGAGCTCAAAATTAAAAAAATAAACACTCAACATAAACCAGATCTGTACACAAACAACTAGTTAGTAGAGACATTTTATTCGATCAATACCTCTTAGCCAAACAACAGCACAATGGTTCCGCTCGAATTTGGCTCGAATAATCCTGCAGGCATATTGCTCCGTTCCATGTGAAACCCTCCGGACATTGAAACTCGCGGTCTGGTTTGATTTCATTCGGGCAGCATGGAATTTGGCTACAATCGACCGTTTTGCAGCTTGTTTCACAAACGACACACTTGTTGCAGCATCCACCGACAGGAACTCCTTCAGGGGGAAAAAGGTGTTCGTGATAAATAATCGGAATAACACATTCCAGACACCAGCTAATTACCTGAAGTCCAATTTGCTACAACGAGAAGCACAACTCCAACGACTATTAATAACTTCATGATACTGTTGCACTTGACAATCGTACGAGAGCATTAACTTAAACTCTAGTCTAAGAGTAGTTGACCATATTTATAGAGCAGACAACCCATGGTAATAACAATTGACAAAGCAATCAAAAGACTCGTTTCGTAAGTTGCTCACATAAAACGTGCAAAACCGTGCAAACATTCGAATTCGGAGATAACATAAAATTCAACTCCATACAGGGTTCGAAATACTTTGGTTCTAGCAATGTTTTATTCAACCACCTGCGCCAGATCCGACACGATCAGTGTCCCCCACAGCCACAGTCCTCCGGTACGCATTTTCCGCCCTCCTTTTCGATGAAGCCCGACGGACACTTCTGGACGGATTCGCACGGGTCCGCAAGACAGTACTCCTTGTTCACCGCGTCTCCTTGCCCGTAATTCTCGTAGCCTGTTTAAGGAAATGTTATTTTTTTAAATAAAAACTTAAGACATTCTTCATGTAATAACCCTCACCTAGCGTTAATTGCGCCAGTGCCGCGACAACGATAGCAATCAGCCAAAAGAGCTTCATGTTCGGGATATAGCGTTGTAGTTGAATGTAATTTTTAAGTTCCACTTCCACACCCAATGGTGCTGATGAAGATTTGATCCTAGCTTTTATACGGCTTTACTTAATGGTTTATATCGCGGGCAACGCACCTGGTGCCTGCCGTCACGTAGGAGTTTCAAAACATTCCTCGCATCCGGGACGCGTGCGGGTAGTTTTGTTTTGTTTTTTGTTTTTACATTCGCAACAAAAATTGTTATCCAGAATGGTTACATGTGTTGCAATTCGCATGATGCATGTTGAAGTTTGTATTGAATAGATTCCCTCTCCAAAGTGTTAGAGAAATACGGTTTAGAACTCTATTTCCCATACCACAACCATCACCGATTGCATCACGGTCGCATCGTTCCCTAGCAACAAGATCACGCGCCAGGCTTACTACGAAAGATAATTAAATCAATCGCCGCACGGGAGAGGAAGCATGCCAGCAACTGGCAAGGTCAGCCCCGGCAAATCAATCCGGTCAGTTGCTTTAAGTATTTCCTTTTGAACATTCCACCTTTGCCGTTCCCTGCTTCCATTGCGACCTTGCACCTGCGTTCGGGCCGAAGTTTTTGCTTCAAATGGCCCCAATTCCGCGCGGTAACATGACACGCGGTACGTCGCCGTGTGGCTTGCCATCGTCCCAGTCACGATGCAGTGCATGCAAAGGGACACACCTCTCAGATCAGACGGGCAGCAGCTGTACCGTACTCGCTGCACACCCTTCCCGCCCATGAATCACGTCCCACCGTCCCACCGTCCCACCGCTCAATCGTACCCACTCTCAACATTGACCTCCACAGATTAGCACAGGCTCGCCGGTGTGGTAGTGACTGCGCGTGGTGGAAGACGTGCACGAGATAAGCCCGGGACGGCTTGGGCGATCAGCGTCGTTGGTCGTGCGTTTCCAAAACGCAGGAGGCAGGTTTTTGCCGCCTTGCCCGTGACGTCACCGGTCGCGTCATCGACGCTTGGAACAGATGTGCGCTCTCAGCCCGACCCAGCGCTCCGATTGGCTGCCGACGCAATCGAACGATGCCGACCACGCCGCGCACACTCCCCGGTCAGCCGAACGTCTGGTGCGTGTTTTTTTTTAAGGGCGATCGCAGACGATTTGGGCGATGCGAAACGGCGGTTATGCTTGCTGCATGTTCACACCAAAGACGAGTGGATGGTATGTCCGGAGCGCGAGAGTGATTTATATGAGAACGATGGGATGATCGCTGCTGGTGACCTAACGTACTGATTGTTCGCAATCAGAATAGATCAGGTCAGGTTTTTTTTCCCCTGTATGTTGGACAACAAAAGGAATCTGTTATGATTCGTTGTGTCAATTATTTATTAGTTAATAATTTATCGAATCACGATAAAAAAAAATCTTGGATACTGAACATGGAGCTGTTCTAGTCCTGACTAGCTCTTTTATCATTGAGGTTAACAAGTTAAATTCGTCTGATTCGTCGGCTTATGAATCATAACTAATAAAATACATGATTCAAACACCGGTATGTTTGACATCCCATCCCAACACTAAAACCAGACATCCCATCTCGGCAACCCTTTTAAGGCGATTAAAGGACAATATTTAACATTTCTATCGACTGATAAGTAAAAAAGCCATCCGTCATATGATTTGTTGTCCACCCTCATTACTCAGAATCGATTCATGCACGTTACACTCGCGCAATGTGCAGCGTTTGTTGCATCTGAAAATTCGCCCCCCAATTTCAAAGTCCAAAGACCGTCAAGATTTTACATTGAAAGTGACGAAATGCGGGTGATGTATCATCGCTAAATACACGGTGCTTATCAGAGGCGGACGACACCAGCTCACCTCGACCCACTTTCCCCTGCCGCCGTTCCAGTGTCCCCAAACTGGGCCGATTTGTAATCAGCCCGAGATGGGCAAATATCGCCGTTCTAGACGTGCGTGCGTGCTTTGTCTCAGCCAGGTGGCAAACTTTCATGCTGGCGAAACTGGCCCCGCTGCCCGCTGTAAACTGTGCAACTTGACCGAATTTTGGTCGAAATCAAGGTGCTGACGAGGTGTGTTTGGTGCCCGGTCGTTCGTTGCCCTCGGGGGTCGCCGCGACTCGCGACGGCATGTGTGGGGCCGAGAAACGTGCTAATGAGTAATAGGGCGAACGGGGGGAAATGTCGTCCCCGAGCACGGAAGGAAGAAGAAGACAAACCGAAACCGATTCCGCTTGGGTTGTGTTATCTTGTGTGCGCCGATTGCTTCGCACAAGCAATCGCGATTAACGAAAGATATTGCGCGGGATGGAATTGTTTACAGCAATCGTGTTGGAAGACGCAATTTCGGATTTTTTTCCCCCCAAATAAACATAATACCTGTTGCTTTCTTGGAATACAGCTTACTTTCGCATGTGCGTGTGTGCAAAAAACAAAAAATCTCGATGCGAGAACTGTCAAACGCGCGCTTGTTCAGTAATTTGCAAAAAATACAATTCAAGTGAGAAGCGATAAACAAAGCCACCATTAGTACGAGCGAGAGGCACAATGCGTTCGTCGCGATTAAAGAGCGTTAGATAAAGCGCATGCGAACAAGCGTGCGCGAGAGAGAGAGCGAGAGAGAGAGAACAGAGAGCGAAAACAGAAACGACGGCGTCGTCGCATTCGGAGAACCTCACGCGATATTCGCGCGAACTGCAAGTGTATGTGCGTTGAAGTGATTCCGTCGACGGGTATAACGCTCTCCGTACGCCGCGTGGTATCACTCATTCATAGCAAACTGCTCAGCTCGGACGGATTTCGTTTCCGCCTGAAAAACCGGAAAGGAACACAGTGGCCGGCGTTGTGCGGCTACTCTTCTGGAGGTATCCAACCTCCCCAGTGTGACTGAGACTAGTTCAAGTGCTTCGCCTAGTAGCAGGCTGTGAGTTGCTGCCAAACCGACAACAACGTCTCGTGACGTCTCTCTGTTGTTTTGTGAAAAATAAGCACGCATATTTTCATTTGTGTATGAGAGAGAGAGAGAGTGAAAAAAAGAGAGTGCGCAAGAAGGGGAAACAGAAACGAAACCCCAACTGCTATTACCCCAGTGACAGAAATCATATGCGCGCTGCCCCGTGTGTACCACGAAGTCTCGGGAAGTCCGTCGTCGCGTCAGAACGAAAACAACGTGCGGTAGAAGACGACGTGCGCCGCGTGTGCGTGTGTGATTTGATGAGCGTGTGAGCAGTGGAAAAGTGGAAAATTCTCTCCCATTCTTTTCTTTTTACACCATCCGGACACACGGTCACGGACAGTACTTCATGTGAGAAAAACAAGTATCCTTAGACGGAAAGCACCTCCAGTGATTTGTGTCCAGTGATACCGTGTTTAGTGATCTAGTGACCCTCGTCCGTGCCACCATGCCATCGGAGCCTGAGAAGATTTTCAATCCGCACGCGGATGTCGCCAGCAAGGCGTACATCAACAGCATGCAGCAGTACCGCGACTTCTACCAGCAGTCGCTGGAGAATCCAGGCCAGTTCTGGGCGAACGTCGCCAAGCAGTTCCACTGGGAGACACCGTACGATCCGAAGAACTTCTTCTCGTACAACTTCGACATCTCCAAGGGGCCGATCTACGTCAAGTGGATGGAGGGTGCCTCCACCAACATTTGCTACAACTTGCTCGATCGGAATGTGAAGAATGGTCTCGGCGATACCGTCGCCTACTACTGGTAAGTAAGCGCTTCGTTTCAGGAGGATTCGATCGTCCTTCCTACGAAGTTTGGGGCGCGCTGGTTATGTAACGCGCATTCCGTGTAATCCTCCAGAATGAAAGTTACGTTGCAGTTGTAGCGAAAGAAGGAAACGGAATGCACGTACGAACGAGAAAAACAATCATCGTAGGATGCTTTGTTTCGTTTGGGGATGTCCTCGCAAAGTGAGAGAGAGAGCGCGTGTGTGTGTATTATTTGTATGGATCGAATATAAGGAAGGTCATGAGGAGCTAAGAGAAAGAGAACCGAAGGTCGGAATTGGGGTAGGCTACGGTAACCGCAAGGCAAGAACGACGGGATACACAAATCCACCTATAGAGCAAGGCTTACGTCAATTTGATTCATCGATTTTTTCGCTGCTGTTTTTCGCTACAACACAAACACACACGGCCTACTTGGGATATTTTTGGGGAAAAAACTAACCACCATGACTTACGTAGTTCTGGACAAGCGAGAACAAATCGACCCGAGTCATCGCACGCATATTTTTGCGTAGGTCCGGACGGATTTTGGAACGTCGTTGATGGTGGGGAACGATGTTCACCTGGTTGCAGCGTGTATTCTGGCCGGAGACACATCGCTCTTACACTGCCGACTGACACGGTGGACGGTTCGTTGCAAAGCCATTCCCAATGAATAATGGAAGGAACGTAGCGCGGTGTTAATTCAGGTCGATTTAATTCGCTCTCCTCCACGCGCACACGCTCGGGGTTAACGGCGTCCCTGCCGTCCCTGCCCGGCCGTCCGCGCAGGAGGTGAGCTGGAGGTTTGAACTGAAGTTGTGAACTTTCAGTTCCACCACCGAAGAGTCCGCCTCATAGGTACCCGGTATCCCAAAAACCGACTCCTATCGGTCGTAGCGTGAGGGCATTTCGATTGTTCCAGAAGCAAGTACGACCCGCAAGCACTTTTTTCCATTTGTTGTCAAAATCTGCAAGATTGGTGCACTCGATAAGAACAACCGGTGGCCAGAGAGAACGTGAAGTCAATGTGAAGGCCAGCGCGGTTAAAAATAGACCAAAGTTGTACCATTCGCAGGTTCTACATGTCAGCCATTCGGCAACCAGGCCACAGTTGAGGTCAGCAAGGTCTGGCAAGTCTTGCAAAATGTTATCCTTCACACGAATAAGAATACAGCCAATGGTAGAGAGAACATGGTGCAGCACGGTACAATGCACCCGGCTCCATGTCGATTGCATTCTCTAGGCGTGAAGGCGAGAAAAAAAAAACAAGCACGCAGCACGCGCGAGCATCGAGTGAGGGCCATTGTGGCCTCTCACCACGGGCACGATTAAAAGTTCTGCTAACCAGAAGTTAGATCCGATCAACAGGTGAATGGAGACAAGGTTTTTTTTTCGTGGTAACGAGATCCGTTCTGCAAACATCCGACATGTGTCGAGTGTGTCCATTTCATGGAAACTCGAATAATCTGCAGGTGCCCGAGCATACCAACGCGCCAAACGTTCCAACTCCCTCGAGAGGCGTAAAGTAAACACATATGAACACAGATCGATCGATAGAATCTCATCCATTTCGGAAGCGAACATGTTGTTTGTAAGTGCGGTTCAATTTGTTCCGAAGCTGATTATGACGGGCTGTAAGTGTGTTGTGGTCTCGAAGAAGTTTCACGTGCGTCTCTCCGGTAGGTAACCATCCGGCCAAATGTTTGTGTCCGGATTACGTAAAGGCTTCAAGTTCACTGTGCGGGGTTTTACGTCACGCCCCACAAAGGTGCGAGTTAGTTTGTTGGTCGTGTAAAGTTAATTTACTCCACTCCCTCTCTCTCTCTCTCTCTGTCAAGTTTCATATCAAGAACAGCAGGTGCTCCTGTAAAATCTCGTCAAAAAAACTTGCAAAAGCTAGTCTGCGAGTGCTAAAAAAAACACTTATAGCGAATAAAACAACAAAAAAACATATCAAGGTCATGATAGTATCCCGCCTGTGACCGCATGTGTTTGAAAGCCATCCGCAAAACATCAAGCACGGTGCAGCACTTCGTTCGTAACAGCAGCAGCAGCAGGGAGAGCAGCAAAAAGCACGCGGAAAACGAATCATGCACGTGACGGCAAAAATGGTTGGCAGTGAAAGATAATGGCGAACGAGGCTTTTTGATGATGACGGAGCCATCCACTCGAGTGGATGTTTGAGTGGATGTCATAGCCGCAAGTACCGCTGGCAGTCTAATGTAGTAACACCGGGGTTGGGGGAGATGATTCTCTTCACTCTACACTCTGGCTTCTGCTTCCGGCGCTTCCCTCGCCATGCGGGAGGCTTCTACATGAAGTTTAAAGTCTTTAAAGTTCCCATAAAACACGTAGCTTCTCTATCCAATACCGTGCGGTTACGTTGCGTTTGCCAAAAACAAAACGATAAATCTGTTGTAATGAAAAATTCATCACAAGATGCCGACCTGTCCGGACATGGTTTGTCGCCACGGTTGGCAGTCGCATGGCGTACCGGAACGTGATTACGTGATTATGGTCAATTTGTTGCGGGTTTTTTTTTGCGTTCGCCTCCTGCCAATACTGATGAAGTTCCACCGGTACCCTGTTCCGTCCGCCACAATGTTATCTGCCCATTATCTATTAATTGTTAAATCATACGACAACACGCGGAATCTTGGCACACGATTCAGGCGAACGGCTGTTACCAATTGCTTTCTTGTGTCTGACCGTGGATCGCTTGACCTAATGGGAGAGGGGGAGGATAGATTACCAGCGCAAACCTAGTGCACGAAGAGCGGCACGGTAGTGACTTTCTTTTATGACTCTAATAAACGCATCAGTGTGCGTGTGCACTGATGAAAATGAATGAGATTTTGCAACGATACCTAGTATATTTTTTTTACCTAGCTGCTATATGGGCGGCAGTAAAAACCACTTCAAATTGGACGCCGAAGTGTGGTGTACGGAATGGATGGTGAAATTTGCACCGCTTGATTTATTCCTATTGAAGACGACGTTTGGCGAAAGAGTGCTTCGATCCAGCAACAGCGGTGACGCGTTGACGTCAAACACCTTCCAAGCACTTCAGCGTATTGTGACGTTTATGCATTAACGAAGTAGGCACAGACGGTGGACGGTTAGTAGAGAACGCAAACAGCGTACAATACAGTACGGAATGTTTTAAAAACCACACCGAAACCGATTGACGTTGACAGGTTTGTCAAATAGAGAAAGAAAGATAGAGAACGGAATAGGGAGAGGGAAACAAGGACGGTCGGGACGGACGCCAAAACCGACGATCTGGAACGGACAGTTCCAGGCACACTCGAAGTGGATTAGATTATCATCGCTCAGCTAACGACCTCACAAGACACTGGAAGGCACCTAAGCGGCGGTTCAAACCGGTGCGAGCGGCCTATCATACCTTTTCTGCGTGCCTTAACGATCGTTTCTCCGTTCGGCTGCTTACAGGGAAGGAAACCATCCCGACGATTACAGCCGGCTGACGTACCGGAAGCTGCTGGAAGAGGTATGCCGATTTGCGAACGTGCTGAAGTCGCACGGCGTCCAGAAGGGCGACCGTGTGTCGATCTACATGCCGATGACCATGGAGCTGCCGGTGGCAATGCTGGCTTGTGCAAGGATCGGTGCCGTTCACTCGATCGTGGTATGTCCCGGCTGATGTAGACGGTGATCTCGAATTCGAACTCCGCTGATGTTGCTTTGTGTGTTTTTTTCCTTTAATTGTTCGTTTCCAGTTTGCCGGCTTCTCGTCCGACTCGCTAGCGGAGCGCATGCACGACTGCCAGGCGAAGGTGTTGATCACCGCCGACGGTGCCTGGCGCGGTGAGAAGATCCTGCACCTGAAGGATATCTGTGATACGGCGATGGACAAGGCCGAGGAGTTGGGCCATCATGTGCAGACCTGCATCGTAGTGTCGCATATCAACCGGGTCACACCGGGCAAGGATGATTGGGACGGTTCGTTCGATGTAAGTGTATGGGCGGGTGTATGGGGGCGTTCTCATTCGAATGTGTCCCGTTTACGCCACTTTCGTAGACTCCCTGGACGGATGGGCGTGATTTCTGGTGGCACCAGGAGATGGAGGACGCCGAACCGGCCTGCTATCCGGAGTGGATGGCGGCGGAGGATCCCCTGTTCATGCTCTACACGAGCGGTTCAACAGGAAAGCCGAAGGGCGTGCTGCACACCACGGCCGGCTACCTGCTGTACGCAGCAACCACGTTCAAGATCGTGTTTGACTACAAACCGACGGACGTTTACTGGTGCACGGCGGATATCGGTTGGATCACCGGGCACACGTACGTGCTGTACGGTCCACTGGCGAACGGGGCCACCTCGGTCATGTTCGAGGGTACTCCCTTCTTCCCAGACACCGACCGGTACTGGGAGATCATCGATAAGTACAAGGTGACGCAGTTCTACACCGCACCGACCGCTATCCGGTCGCTGATGAAGTTTGGCGACGAGCCGGTGCTGAAGCACGATCTCTCCACGCTGAGGTACGCGGTGGAAGTGTATTTACTGCTGGAAGAGAAGCTAATGATGTTATTTTTGAAATGGAATTTTAGAGTTCTAGGAAGTGTCGGGGAGCCGATCAACCCGGAAGCGTGGCTGTGGTACTATCGCGTGATCGGTAAGGAGCGTTGTTCGATCGTCGACACCTTCTGGCAGACGGAAACTGGCGGCCACGTTATAACGCCCCTTCCCGGGGCGACACCGATGAAACCAGGATCGGCGGTAAGTATCCCTGGACGACGTTCTGACCAATGGAATGTCAAACTCATCATTTGTTTGCTTTTAGTCGTTCCCGTTCTTTGGTGTGAAACCGACCTTGCTGGATGAGAGCGGTACCGAGATCAAGGGTGAAGGTGAAGGCTATCTCGTGTTCTCACAACCTTGGCCCGGAATGATGCGCACACTGTTCAACAACCATCCACGCTACGAGTCGACGTACTTCTCCAAGTTTAATGGCTACTACTGCACTGGTGATGGTGAGTGGACGTGTACTTGCTGCGAGAAACTAGAACCATACGCTAGAACCGTGTGTTTCCTTTCCTTTCGCAGGAGCCCGACGGGACGCGGACGGTTACTACTGGGTGACGGGGCGCGTCGACGACATGCTGAACGTGTCCGGCCATCTGATGTCCACCTCGGAGGTGGAATCGGTGCTGACCGAGCATCCGCGCGTGTCGGAGGCGGCCGTCGTCTCCCGGCCTCACCCGGTCAAGGGTGAATGTTTGTACTGCTTCATCACGCCCAACCAGAACGAAACGTTCGACAAGAAGCTCATCAGCGAGCTGAAGGTGCTGGTCCGGGAGCGGATCGGTCCGTTCGCCCAGCCGGACGTTATCCAGCACGCGCCCGGTTTGCCGAAGACACGCTCCGGCAAGATTATGCGGCGGGTGTTGCGTAAGATCGCAATCAACGACCGGGACGTGGGCGATACGTCCACGCTGGCGGACGAGGCTATCATCGAGCAGCTGTTTGCGAACCGGCCTACGAACTAAATCGCCGAACTACCGCTTGGGTTTGCCGAACTCACGAGCGCCTAATGGTCCTAGGGGAGCTTGCGACCGTGAGCGATCGTTTTATTTTTTATTTTCTTCTGTCGGCTTTTTTCTGTAGCCTGTAGCCTAATCCAAACATCAACTCTCCTCTTCTTTCCTCACGTTCGTGTGAGAGAAGAGAAGGGGATAGCGAAACGCGATTTCAACTATGTGCATTTGCGTGCATGCTGGACATCGGGGAACAAAACGCGATCGGGGCAGTTAGTGAGATGCGCTGGCAGGGACAGGAGTACGAAATATGGCGCACAGGCAACTCGAATTGGTCGAAAGGATCTTGCAGAATCTCCCGGTTCAGTTTCGGAGACAGGCAGGAGTGTTCCAGTGCTGTTTTAGGATTAGGAAAACGCAGGAGGGCAGCTAGAGAAAACAAAAGGCAAAAATTGTTAATCTGATTCGGACGGATACGTACGTTTAAGTAGATGTTATTGCATTCTATCAAATTTAAGGCTAATTGTGTAGTATTAAATATTACCAGAGGACACGGGAAAGGGTACCGTGTACGCAGGAGTGTCCCATCTCCCCATTTTTTTCTCTCTCGTTTTGCTAGCAATCTCAGAAGGAAAAGGAATTAAACAAAAGCTACTTTATTTTGCGTAAATGACAGGTCAGGTCAGAAGTGTCGAACGTCGCAGTAGACATTAACGAGCGAGGGAGAACGTCAGAGGTCAGAGGTGTCGAACGTCGCAGTAGGCACTAACGAGCGAGAGAGAACGTGTGAAAAACACTTTGTAACGAGTTCGCTAAGCAGGCCGTGGTGGTTGTTAGAATGCGAAGCATATACGAATCACACCCAGAACGAATTCACACTTTTCATACACAAACACGCTCCCTTCCTTCCCCCCTTACCACCCCACATTACATGCCCGTTAACGAACGTTATCATATAGCATTCCTGTTATTCGGCCAGTGTTCTGTCGCTTTTATCACAATGATGCACACGGCTTTTCATAATTACACAACGTAAACGGAACATTAATATTTAGTTTATCATTTCATTATTTTCGCAGTCCCTTCTTTTTACTCGTTTATAAGTTTTATCACAAATAAACACTCACAAACGCTTCGCGCGCTAGGCACGCCAAACAAAAAAACAGTGCATTTCTCAGAGATCGTTACACATATTCTCCCATATTTTTTATCCATTTTATCAGCTTCGATGACTACGGATTTCACTGAGTTTGTTGCACCGGAGCGACGGAAGAAAGTTTTCCTGAGTAAGGGGTTTTGTTGGAAAGGTTGCATTTTGCTTGGTGAAATGGTCACCTACAGATTCTCTGTGGTTTGTGGCAGTGCATCAGAGAGTGGAAGATATGGATGTGGTCGCATCTGGTGATCGTAATAAAAATCAATACATATCATGTTCCTCCCCCGCCGAAGATCTACAGCTTTCCGTGGGAGGAAACCAAAAACGTTTGTAGGATTAATCACATCTGTATTACCTTAACAACTAGAGTTTTATCAACTGTTACACATTGTAGTGCACCATCTGTTTTTGAGAAGGGCGACAGCAGCCTTCTGTACACTGTGGGTTGTTAGCTGGAACTGTTGTCGAAGACATTTGACGAAAGTCCGGAACATAAGGTTTCTTTTGAATTTTGACTCACGCTCCAGCGATTGGAAGACACTTATCATCGCCCTAAAACGACCGATACATATCATGTAGCGTGCCTACACCACCACCCTTGAAACGTAGGAAGGTTTCAGGCGTGGTTACCACGAGAAACACTCATATCTAATCCACTTCGCTCGTGGTTGCTCTTTTTAATCGTATACTTTTTTGTGCGGTGACCTGGGTGTTCGGTTGGTAGCGGTTGGGCTGCAATGCAACCTTACCGCTTCTCTTCCCAGAGCGGTTGAATTTTGGGCATTTTAAAATACCAATCACAGGTATCGAATAGTTGCTGTTGTTCGTTCTCGTGAGTCTATACAGCGCGGAAGAGTGGTACTACTCAGTCCGGGAAAACCATGAAAAAAGATAAATTAAAAATACCCCAATCACTGTACTGATGAAACGATACTGGAATAAATATACTACAACTATTGAAACATATCAATGTAAAGCAAAGATACTTTACTCAAAGCTGTATTTGTGTTGTAGTTCTTTTGTGGTTTCGATAAACAGTTCTACACATTTAGAGTATGTGTATGATGATAGATTACTGATAAAAGTGGGTTTCAACCGCAGCATGCTTTCTTTTTCCCAGTTGCATAAAATGCGTCGACGAATAGATTATTAAACTGAATTTGGAAGTGTGTCTGTGCACAATAGAATGAAAGAAATTTTCTAACGAGCTTTGTGTATAACAATTTTCAAATATTGC
>JXWZ01005317.1:0-13830 GCA_000956215.1 Anopheles farauti No. 4 | reverse complement strand
AACCTGGGAGGTCGCACCGATCCCGGAGGAGGGGGAGGGGGGCAAAAAAACACACGGTGTTGGTAGGAGATTTATTTACCTCTTGGTTTTTTTTTTTTCTTTCGACGACAGCCCAGTGCGACCACCACCGATCGGTTGCACAATTGCATGTGCGGTGCGATATTTATTTTTATCGCACGCTAATGTCTGCTGCCCTGTGCCATGCAAAGCCGAACGATAGACGACGATCGGGTGCCCGTTTGACAGATCGCAACTGGTTTTTTGGGTGATTTGGTAAGTGGAGCAAAGAACACCCAGGTGATTCATGGAGCGGCTCTGTCGCTTTTCGGATAGCAAAAGGGTGATCGATAGGGTGTTAAGATAGTGGGGGAAGAATTCGAGTTCCGTTTACTTTAAAAGACCTGATTGATGTCACAATCGTGGCCAAATTTCAGTGTTTCTGGGGGATATTATACTT
This sequence comes from Anopheles farauti No. 4, assembly GCA_000956215.1. NCBI lineage: Eukaryota > Metazoa > Arthropoda > Insecta > Diptera > Culicidae > Anopheles > Anopheles farauti No. 4. The sequence goes on along the minus strand of JXWZ01005317.1, from coordinate 13,373 downwards.
TTAAGAGATTTAAAATAAAGAAGGTATAGAATTCTATAATATTAAACTGTTTAATAAACTTCATTTTCTGCTATTTCTTCATGAGTAATTATATTTTTGAAACTACTAGAAAACGTTTGTCAGTGCATTCGATCGCGTTGTCAATCCATTACAAAATAGTTACCGACTTTCGTTCCAACATAATCCTAACCTAATCCAGCAAACCATCCCACATACAGGACATTTAATTAACGACCAACCTCATAACCCATAACCTTGAGTAAAGGCACAAAACCAACGGATCAATATTTATCACAAAAACACACACTGAGCATGCAAACAAGCGAACAAACAGCGTGCCTGTTTAACCCCCGTTTGACCGCTTCCATTCAACAAAGTGCCGGTTGTTGCATAAAGTACGATTTAAATCCCTATTTAAAATTATAATTCTTTTATTACGTTTTTGCATCAACTACTCGGCGTGCGGACACGGGAAGCGGATCGAAGTTGTTGTGATCCGATTTCGTGACCGAAACGTTTCACTACCACGCGTGCGATGAAGCAAAAAAAAAAGACCATCCCGGCACACATATCAACAGCTTCATTTTTGTGCCCATAAATTATGCAGAAGGTTTAAATAACTCGCAAAACTGCAAAGAGAACGTCTGGTGGCGAAACGGGGGTGGAGGAATTTATAATCAATGCCCATAATTTATGAAACGCATCGTGCCTGGCGCTGCTGTTGCTGCCCGGTGCATCAAACATCCGTCAAACACCGCTGGATAATGACAGTTTCCGGATGGTGCCGGATTTATGTGTGTAAGCCATACACCGTACTCATAGCTCCCTCTAGCTCTATCGCTCTTTTACTGTCCCTGTCTGTTGGAAACCGGAAAAATGAACATCCGAACATGTTGCCGTGTGACATCAAAGGTGGTGTTGTTACTATGTTGCGAAAGCATGTCAACCTTGGGGACAATGCAATCCGCCCTCAGTGCCTGAGGATCATCTTCATCTTCTGTAACTGACACGTAGTGGGCTATTCTGTTTGGCCATCTCCTTCCGGCCATCTTCGAGCCATTCGATGCAGCACTTTCATTATCAATCGGCTTTGAACGCACGGTGATGAGATGCATACAGCCGGTTGACAGGAGCTCTTCCGGCTACTGCGATGTAACAAGCGATGTTTCGATTGTGATTGGAATACGTAGATGCATGGTGGTGGGAGCCAGATTGGCACTACTGACTTGCCGCTTGCCACTTGAGCAGACGTTGCCGTTTTGCCGGCCCAGAGACACTTAATTGATGAACCGTTGCCGTGATGCTGATTAATTGTGATCTATCTGATCATTTGCGTCCATCCAATCGGTTGTTGTTGCTACTACTGCTGCTGTGTTGTGCGTGTGTACAGGATGCTCCTTTGCGCGTAAATCATTCAATTAAACCAGAATTCCGGAACCGAACCACCTCGGAAGCGTTGCGGCTTTTGATTGTTTAACCAATTCGGTTACGAAGGAGAAATTGATTTCAGCTCCCATTTGGAATCCGACCACAGCCAATTCCACCACGTCACGGGATTGCATTTCGATGGTTTACCCTTCGCTTTCCTCCCCTTGAACGATACCCACGTGAGCTCGTCAGCCGGGGAAGCAAAAACCGCATAAATCATTCCCGAAATTATTCACGCCTCATTTCTCGTTGCTGTGCGTATGTGTTTCGTCGTGTTGCCTCTTTGTCTTTGGGTTGGGTTCTTTCGGGCGTTGTGCGTCGAAGAGTTAGACCAGAATTCACCTGAACTAAACGCATCTACCCCTTGGGAACAAACAAAAAAAAAACAACGAAAATGGGGCGTACATAATTTTCCGTAAAAAGAAACACAAAAACAATCAACCAAACCCGAGCGGAGATGATTTAGCTCCGGATCTAGTTACACGCAGGAGACGCTTTTTTGAACGCTTTTTAGGTAGGATTGGGTTCTTGTTTTAAAATTGTGCGGCACACGCGTGCGTTCACGAAACGAGACCTCGCCGAATCGAATCGAATCGAATCGAAACCCGGGGCCGTCAGATTATGCGCTTGATTCATTAACGAGAACGGAATTTATGCTGCATGGGTACGGGTTCTGGGGCACCGTTCTGGCGCCTTGAGCAGGGTGTCCCTGGGTTGCATGAGTGGGGCCTTGGGAGCTTTGTAGCTAATTGATTAGCGCACTAATGAATCGTAAAGGCATTATGAAGTTATTATTGACTTTTTTGTTCTTTCATTCCCTTCAAGAGAAGGGAAACGGACTGTTGTAATGTTCTCTTCATGGGAATTTTTTTAGGGGGTTATTTTCTTGTTTTAAGTATATTTTAAAATTAAATGATAAAACTATAGAAAACATAAACTTGTCATTATCTAACTCTCTTTTATTGCTTAAGGTTATAAGAGTGTTTGTTTTGGTTTCTTTTCTTTAAGACCTCTTGAGTAATCGATTGATTTAAATAAAATTGATTACAATTAAATGTACCTATTTTTTATTAAAAATAATTTCCAATCTGAATAAAAACTTAACATGAGAATGATGCTTATGGTTTGGAGGTTATTTCTTCTGTAAGAAAGGTTAACTAAATATTGTACAATATCCTGCATATAAATTATACATAGCAAACTACCAAAGAGTGGTAGTTTGAACATCATAATTCACCTTGAATCGTAACAGAATCGCTGTAGTTCGTCGAGGCTGAGAAAAACCATAGCCATTTACACACCGATTTACATCGACAATTACTTGCTTGGAAAACATAATGGCGGCTCGCTGCCGTCGCTTGAATTGCAATCAGGCAGGATAATTTTCACTGCAATAATCAAATCGCCTCACCGCTTTTCCCGTTCGCCTGGACTCACACGAGGCTGCCCCATTCTCCGCTTGCCTCCCGCAAGAACTCACTCAATCAAATCGACACCGACAACCGCACCGACCCAAACTAAACAACGAATTACCGCCGATGCAGTGGATTTAGAATGCAGCAAACAGTGGCCACATTGTGATTGCTCCTTGGAGACTCCCAGCACAAACGGGGCCAGATCGAACGATTCGCGCGAGATGATTACGCACGGTGGTGAACGACCCGCCGGCGGACAATTAGCTCTCTCCCACCACCGAAAAGGGTCGGGAGCTGCAGTTATGGAGCAGTCCGTAGCCCGCATTGCCAATCAGGTCAGGCACACCACAGTGATAGCGATTCGTGCGCACATTATCGGGAAAACCAGCGAACCATTAGGTGGACGCCAAACGCTGAATGCGAGCCCGAGCGATCGGGGCAAATATTTATAATGAGAGATCAATTTTCATCTTAATCATCATAATGATTGATAAACACTGAAAGTCAATTTATTCCGTGCATCGGCCAAAGTTCGTGCCTGCTGCAAAATGCAGTGTACATTCACACACAGTCACACCCGTCGCTCTGACGCATTCTGGCTTAAGATAAACTCTGTATGCATGTGTGCGAGCGATTGCAACCCGATACGCTTTTGCTCACGTCTTGAAGCGGACGATGTTGTGTGACGCGCATATAAAGTAAATGCAAATTGATATGTTAATTACTATGCAAATAAAAGCTACTGTCATCTCCACCCTTCCCGTGCACCCTGGCGCGGAATCCATCATGCGAGCGGTTAATTTGTACAAACAACGTCCAACAGGGCGATGGGGACGCCGAAGAATGATGCACCACACCATGGCTAAGTGACCACCGCGAAGTTTGTGCCGCAATCTGGCAGAGTAGTGACATATTGGGTTGCAGGCATTGTGATTTGCACAAACAGTGCGCGCTGCTTTGTGCGAGATGATGCTAATTCTTTAATTTTATCACGTTCTGTGAAAACCACATTTTTCAACGATTCTGTTGGATTAACTGTTTGGTTGGTTTGCAACTCCAGCCTTCGTTTGTCTCTCCAGCGCACTCGGTAATAAATGGGCGCCATCAGAGTAAACATGTACCTATGAAGATGGAGAGGAAAGAGGGAACCCGTTTAAACCGATCGGGAAAAGCGCCATGAGTGCCGTCCAAGCAACACTCAATCGGTGGTTACGTTGCTTTGCACCTCTTCCACAGGAATGCACAGTGTGTATTATGATTTATTTGTATTTTACATTTGCACATCAATAGTATAAATTTGATTGCAATAGTATAATCAAAAGTCGTTTAAAATACTCTCATTTGTTCACAAAAATTACTGTTAAATATTAACATAAATGTAATACGTTCAGAACACAAATATACTATATACAAAAAATACATTAGTCTCTGATAAAAAATTTACGTAAATCGTGGTCCATTGCAATAAATAAAACAAAAGTGCAGACGTCAGATTTGATTCCCCATAATTCCCATTAAATTGTTTAATAAAGAATCGGCAAAAATATATTAGGAAGATAATAATCGATAATCGATACTCAAATATAAATAACCTCTATTCCTTTATTCTACCTGCTCGATCCACTTACAATAAATTTGCAAATTAACATCTTCCCACTATTCTTAAGCTCGAAACCGCACAACCCACTCCTCCTAGCGCCTCACCGCCGTGGTGAAATTACGTTCAAATTTGCTAAACACTCATCACCATCTTGTCGTATTATCATCTAAACGGTTAAACAGCGAGTGGAAATCGGACGCAACGAGGATTGAAAATAAAAACTCCATAACTCTTAGGCGGGCGCAATAGTCGGTGCCGGCCCTTGTCCTACAGGTGGACCACCATCTCGAGCAAAAATCGAAACCACGTCGCTCGTTAGTCGAACTGCCGTTAGGTTCGATTTTATTGGCTAATTAGAAAACCGAACTCATGTCCGACGTTTTGAGAGTACCCCTCTACGCTTCCCTTACCCGCCGTACACGGGGTTGTAGTACAGTCCGGTGGTGGTGGAGAAGGTGCATCGACAAGATGTCCCAATACGCCGCGCGTTCAATTGCCCCACCTGATTGAACGAATCCCCTCTGTTGGCGGGCGACCGTAAAATAGGCAATCAATAAAACTGTAACCATTTTATCTCTCTCTCTCTCTCTCTCCCCAGCCCTTTTGCAACCCAGCACAGGTTGCAACATTGCGCTTAAAAAATGGATGCGTATGAATAAGGCAACGGGAATGGTCTGGAGACGCGCGCCACCGCGAAAAGACACCGGCGCATTCCAGCGCGTTGAGGTAGGTCCCGAGCGTTGATCGATTTTATTCGACTTTCTTCGATCCCGCGTTCCCGCGGCTCGTCCCGGTCAGTCCCGGACGGCAGACGAAGTGGTCCGACCGGCATTAAGCGAGGGGAGTTTGGTGCTCGTAATTTATGCATGGTGAGTAATACCGCTGACATATACGAACGCGAACGCCGGCGGGAAGGCAGGAGGCGAAGAATGGCACAACGGGGCAACGAGCTGCTCTCTCTCTGCCTATGCACTTGATTGTTAACCTGACAGGTTTTACTGCACTTTAATGTCCGGTGCGGTGGACCGGGTAAAAGTAACGGCGACCAGCAGCAGCGCATCAGCGAGGAGACATACTTTCAGCGCTTCAAGCGAATCCGGTTCGAAGGGCCAAAAAGGTTGTGGTCACCGTCGGCGCTCAAGTCTGTGAGTGTTGTAACGCGCGAGCGCACACAAGCCTGCACCATTAGCTAATTTACCTGCGATATCGTGACTAATGAGAGTTTGATTCCGGTTCATGTGCTTCGGAAAAGGCGGAATGATTTAACGTTTCAATCTATTAAGAACGCTAATTGGACGATTGTTTTTCGTTTGCACTGCGGAAGAGCTGAGTCAGTGGGACAGTGTTTCCGTACTTTTTCGGTGATGTAATCCACGCCGGCAGTGAACATGCTTTCTTTAATAAATAAGCAATCTAATGGGAATAATCGATACACAATCGATAGCGTTGCGGGGTTCGCTGTAAGAAGGTCCGCACTGAGTAGCTTTGCAAGAAATGATTCTAATAATTTGGTTGATTATTTCGAAGTTGTTTCGAGTTGTGAAGTGATTGCTGGTTCGTATTATTTTCTGGGAATTTTTTTCAATACCACAATACTCAGAGAATAGATCAAAACGAACCGCATCCATAAAATACTCTCTATCGATTTAGCAATCCCTGCCAACAACGCTAATCACCTTCCCAAAGCCCCAAATGCCACTATTGAAGCGAAACGAGTTCAGCCTTCCGCTCACGTCAGGTGGAAAATTGGTACCGCACGTATCGCAATCGTTATCGTGAAGCTTTCCACCCTCCCCAATCGGAAATGCGTCAAAGCAATATGTATTAATTTCATTATGCGCTCCGCGCTCCACCGGCGAAGTATATTAATCCAACAAGTTACAAACGTCGCTCCCATGCACTCCACCGACCCGTGCCGATTTGTCGTAAATCAATCACAGCAATCGTGCGTGGATTTTTCACGCTTAATTACGCCCGCTTTTCCTCTCGAGTGCGCGCCGACGACTGACGATTGATTCGGCGAAGCTGCGTTGTGTCGCTCCGTACGACGTGAAGGAATTGTAAATTTAGCAAACCGAATGAGTTGGAATCTCGCTCGGTTTTGGGGCAAAATATGCGCTACAATACACCGCAAACCCATTGCCATCAATACCACGACCACCACCATCACCAGCCGTGCAATTCGCTTCGATCTTGAAAACATTGGGCGCTTATGCTCGCTCCTGAAAGTGAAAGCCCCAACACCCCCCAACCTCGACGCAATTTCCACAACTCATCGATCTGGTGTGGTGCGCAACAAAAGCAAACCGCATCGCAAACGCGTTTGACGTTTTCGGTTTGAAACGAACGCCCGCACCGGCGGAAAAGGAATCAATCGGCGGAAATGTGTCTGATGCGTGGTGTCCCACACCGCTACCATCATCTAGTGTATTTTATTCCATCCTTTCGGAAGTCTCCACCCGACCGAAAGGCGCACACGCACGGGTTGATTGACTTTTTGTGCCATTCGAATGGTTTTTATTGCGCCGGTTTTTGTTTTTCTGCCCCGAAGGCGCTTCTTGGAAAATCGTTTCCTTTCCCGGGCAGCAGCATAATCTTGGCAGGCCTTGCTTTATGGCGATGCTGTGTGCTGTGTGCGTTTGTGCGAATGTGTTCAACGGTAGCGGCGTTCCGCAGCAGACGCCGGTGTGAGTGACAGAAATCGCACGTGGCGAGATGTCTCAACGTTGTCGGTGATGTAATTCCAGCCGCATAGAAATAAAAAAAAAAACCCCCTCATGGACGAACATAAAACATTCATCTACCAGCCGGCGAATTACACACGCAGACTGCGAGAAAATTGCCCCGTTTTGGCCGACGAAAATTGGAAAGACGGTCGAAGAATTTCGTCATCGATCGAGAAAACGGAAGCAAGCCTGAAGCTGGACCGGAGGAGCTAGAGCCGAAAGAAAGAATTGTCCAACCTGCTCCGACTGCTGCTGCTGCTGCTGCTGCTGCATGCTTAAATCAAGATAATCGAATCAAGATTAAGGCGGCGGCTACGTGACGGAAAGCGATGTCTCTACCCCGACTGGCGTTCGCACCGAATGTGTTTGTGATGGTAGACCGGTGAGTTCGTTTCGTTCATGTTTTTCAGAATGGCACCCAGCGTCGTCTGACTACTACGGTCATAAATTGGCACCGATATGTTATTGTTATTGTGCGTTTGAAACCGAGGTCGTCGTGATTTGCCGGCAGCTCCTAGCAGAATGAGATGAATTTAGACTAAAGTGACTGACTAAGGAGACTGTGACTATGCGTTTTCATCATCGTAATGAACGAAACGTCTTCCCAAAGCCTCCAAGGTAAGTTCAGTTGATAGGATTACAACTACTCCAAAGAAGGTCACCTTACAATTAATGCTTCCTACTCCAGTGCATGCCAGGATCAATTGTGACGCAGGCAAATGATTGCTCAATACTGCAGCCATACTTCTCCACGCCATGGAAAGATCAAACAGAAGCAAATCGACCGATGCCGTAATCCAGATTTACATCAACTCCACACCAACGACATCTTGGCTTCATCTTCGTCTTGAAACGTCTTAAACGTCCGTCTATGCCGCGCCGTGACTTTGAACCGTTCGTAATTATTTGCTGCAATAATTAAAATCATTTTCCAACACAGCGAGAAAGGATTGCGAGATCTCGTTTCACTTCCTGCTGGACACGAGAAGAAGCACGCAACGAACATCTCCATCCTCTAACCTCTAACCCACACAAACACACTCACACACATCGCACCGAAAGCGAGGATTACGAGCGAGTGACAAACGTTTGCTAAAAGCTTAGCTTTTGCCGGGTTTTGCTGAATGTCCGTCCCCTGTCCGGGTCGTTCGATTTGGATCGCCCCTTACCCACCCTGCCTTCCCCACCATCCCAGAACATTCAATTAATTATAGTTATTGCTTTTAATTCCCGGCTTTTCCTCTACGCACACAACGGGAAGCACGGAAAAACTTTCTACTTGTGGCTTTTCTGGAGCGCGCTCCCGGGGTGATCCGAACGAGCAAATTGGGCCCGAAGACTTCTTAGCAGCGGACCGACCGGGTAGCAGCTTAGCCCCGGACTCCTGCTTGGAGCCTCTTAAGCCTCCACGTCTGGTGCCGGCTGACTGCGAGATTGGACTGCTGCTAAAAGGATATCTTGTTTCATCCGGTGACATTGTGTGCTCGGCGGCCGACCGGAGACCGTCTTTGACAGTGGCGGCAGCAGCAACCGAAAGGATTGGCCGCCTGGACGCCGGGAACAAAGCGACACGAACCGTATCAGCAAACAGCAAAAGCGGGATTTGCTCTTTGAAACAGTGCTCAGCTTATTGTGTTACGTAAGAAGAATTAAATCTTGGAAATTGTCCGTTATTTGTGTGTTTGGGCGCTTTCGTTCACTCCGCTGGGGGCGACATGTTCCCAGGAAAAGTGTCCCCCGAGGCGTAGCACAGCGAGTCTTTTCGTACGGACTGTATAGAAGACAGAAGTGACTTTCATTGTTCTGCTGCATGCTGCTAATGGGTGTGCCAAGCATTTTGGCATCGTTTACACTCCTCACATGCAGACACATGATATTTGTACAATGCTTTTGAAGAAGTAATGTGCAGCGTTATTTGGGTCCTGATTTTGTCGGGGTTTGCCCTTAAACATGCATCCGTGGAACGGACGCTGGTTCAAAGGACCAAATAAACTGCTTATATAGGTTATGATGCTTCCAACTAATGGGGAATGGCTTCATTGTCACTGGATATTTGCGTTGTGATAGTTACTGAAAATTGAAATCCGTGTCTTCATGAAGTCAGCCACTTGCGAGGATGATGGTTTCAAAAGCACAGCTTCATTTTTAACTTCGCTCGATTTTTCTCCAAAATTTCAGGGTGTATTTTGTTTAAACATCGTTTGAAATGATATTATATACCTGCATCTTTCGATTGTAGTATAATATTATATAAAAAAAAGTTATGTAATATGTAAACAATGATTCCTGTCGTGCAGTTTCTGATTCTTCCCGTCCTAACCAATGCTTCATGCAATCTTAATTATATTCTTTGTTAAACTATCACTCCATATGCCAATGGTGATGTGATTTCTAGACATAACTTTGCTAGTCATCGCAAAAAAATAACATAACCGGTTCGCTGACGCCGATGTTCCAAGCGATCGAATTGAGGAAAAAACACAGACCAAGGCAAGTCTTGCCCACACAAGAATCAACACACGCCGTCAAGGTGCTGGCAGGAACAACCGGAACGGGTGCAAACGGCAGGAGAGAGGGAGCGGAGCAATAACAAGCGATATTTAAACAATTTGAAAATGATTTTAATATGAAAGCATAATATTTGTTTTCTATTATACCGATGACTGCGATGGTTGGCGATGCCACCTTTTTTATCCTTTTCTGCTCCCCGTTCCCACTGGCGTAGCAAAAGTTGACGTGGCACCGCGAACCGAACACCCGGTGAACGTTCCTGCGCCATCATGCCACCGCCATCATGAGCAGAGATATGAAATGATATTCCTTCGGTGGATGTGTGTACACGCGGGGCCACTGTGGTGGACGCGACTCGCATTCTTTCTACCCCTTGAGGCGATCTCGATTCCAGTGCCCGTCTTTAGCGCCTGATCCGAGAGCGACACCGGGAGAGCGAGCATAATATCCGTGGCATCTTCTACCGGCCGTGTCCGTCAAGGCTTGACAGCTGGAACAAGGGGGCCTGGTGCGCCGGGTTCGACCGGTGGTCTCGATTTTTTGTTCACGTTACCGCTGCTTTTTCTTGTTGATGTTGTTGGTACGAACCGATCAGACGATCACGACGTCCGACAAATAGCCATTTCATCCTTCATCACCGTTTCGGGGCACCGTCCCGGCGCGGGTATGATACCTTGCGAGATCTTGTCACGCACGCGGGAGGGTTTGAGGTTTCTTTGGTTGGGCTGATGTTTACCTTTGTCTCAGCCACTTTGGTTCCATTGTGGCAAGGTGTTTCATTTTTGTGCTGTTGACCCTTTCTTTCCGGAGATTTTTGGGATCACGTTTGGTGCTATTAGAATGTCTAAAATGAAACAAAACCAGGATGACTACATTGTGCTTTTTGGAGTTCAATTTCGAAATCATTTATTCTGCTTAACGATGACCTATTTTTATCTATTTAACTTTTGCTGATTAGTATGAATATAGATATTTGAATATAATTTAAAATATTTTCAGCATTCGGTAGACAACGATACTTTTTGCTTTTTTATTTTTAGTATTGTTTGATATTATTTACCATCTCTATAAAAGCAAATTTAATTTATTTTATATCAAATTGAGCTCATTTGCATGAATTGCACAAAAAAATCGTATAATTGAATATCAAATATCCCCAATAATATTCAAATTACCTTCTCCGCCAAGAACAAGTTATCAGCAGAAATGATTTATTACGACTAAACCACTGTTTCTTAACGAATCAACCGAACGAACGTAACATCTGTCCGATAAGGTAAGACGTTTTAAATGTATCTTTAATTGTGCTACTTTTCAATTTTCTCCCTTCGTCCCGATCCGGTCCGATCCCAGCGTTTCGATAAGAGGCAACGCGTTTAGGCGAAGTTTAACACCAATCAAAATCAGAATCTTGCACAAATCACGCTCGTAGCCGGCCGCTGCCTTGCCTCGTCGCGCTGCGGTATAATGATGACGATGACGTTGATGATTCTGCCCCACTTATCAGCATCGAACGTGAAGCATCCACTATCACTTCCTCGCAGACAGCTCCAGGTCAGAAATGATCTTGAAATTTCATTCCATGTTTTGACAAGGATCATTAATTTCAATACATCGCCCCCGGTCGGCTGCGGGAGGAAGTTGTTCGAGCAAAAACAACATACTCTTGCGCCCGGAATGGGATGAGTTTCTATTAGTTTGTTTGTTTGCTTTTTTTTACTGCCTTTGCGGGTACGCGTAGCGGATTGACCATCTTGTCCCTGACTCGAATGGGTCGCAGCTGGCTGACGGATGTTTTGCCTTTCCGTCCGGTACAGTCTTATCGTCAAGCGTCGTCGCGAAACAAACGCATTTGCTTGCTCGTTAAGCGTTTGGCATCGTGCGCACTTCGACAGAATCGTACAAAAGCGTGGAATCAATATTCATTTCGTACGATTGCCCGATTGCCCGGATGGTGATAGCGCCAGCCGCTGAGTTATTTATTCGCCTATGAGAAATTCAATCGTTGCACCAAATCTGGCACTGATGATCGGGCACATAATTTGATTGCGATTCAATTCCATTACCGTGCTACAATCCTTGTGGAAAATTATCTCCACCGGGGCCCGCTTTTCACGCGCGACTTCTTTGTTGCTGTTTTGAGTCAATTTCGTGAGCTGTTGTCTATTGGCATCGGCGAAATATGGCGCATTTGTGCTCGTTGTCCTCACGGTTTGTGTCTCGGGATTTGGAATCGATTGTTATGGTGCCGTTTGGGAAAGCAAACCCACCGAACGGAGGTGTGAGCTCGATGCGGTGTGAATTTGAATTTTGCATAATTGTAAGCGAAAATCGAAGAGGAAATGGGCTCAGGCCATGTGCCGTACCTTGAGCGGTTCTTCCGGCGATGATTTTGTGTTCTTAAAATGGAAAATAAATCCCAGAACGCACGCTTTGAAAACTGGCAATAAATAAGGGTTCGGAAAAACGGATCTCCACTTCATTTTTTATAATAAAAGGACTGCAAAAATTGAAAAAAATAGGATCTAAACTCAGTTGAATTGACAAAAAAGAACTTTAAATTTCTGATATCTAAAATAACGAAATACTAAAGAAATACTGTTCTACTTTTGGCGAGATGTCCTTCAGCTGCTTCCATGATTCACTCCACATCACGATCTTCTCGAAGGCTTGGTTTGCAGCAGAAGTTGAACAACCTTCCTCCGCCACGATCTAGACGATGCAAACAGAGAAGAGTGTAACCAAACTTTGACTTTGGTAATCATAAATCACAATTAAAACTTTATTTAAACCCCCAACAACCCGAGCAGCGTTCGTCTGCGATCGCGCTCTCGCGGGAGGTGTTTCTTCCATTTTCTGATTCTTCTTCACGGTGCGCGAAGGAACACGATCGAAGCCAAACGCGTGTGCAGACGATCGTCGACGACGATTTGCCGCCGCCAGCCCCAAAAAGGGGGCGAGAAGATTCGTTTCGAGCACCATATAAACCCGTAAACAAACAGTGATAAACGCACGGCCAGAGTGTGCACACACACGCACACAACACGCAGACGCGGACGGAAACCGAACACGGGATGAAATATTGTTTATCTAATTGTTTACTTTTTGATGGCGTCCTTAGCCCATCCAAACGGACCTAAACTATCGTTTAAGGGTGGGAACGGCATCGGTTGAACGGCCTCCAAACGGTTTGTGTTAGTTCTCGTTCCATAATTTCGTGATCGATTCGATCGGTGTTGGTTCCAAAAGACACCGCCGCGCGCGCACTCATCATACTCCCATCTCGGCTGTCTATCTGTTTCATTTCGGGATTATCAAACAGTGCGTCTACACTATCTCATCAAATACGCGGGTGCGTGTTTGTGACAGCACTGCCGCCGAGGCCGCCGCGAGAGAGGCGTCTGTTGACGTGTGTTTATTTGTGTCCCCTCCCAGCGATGGATGGGGTCACGAGGTTAACGCGATAAGCCGGCGAGCCGGTTCCGTGTGTTGTTTGAAATTTAGAGATAGTGCAAGACGGTAACTTCCACCACTTCTGCCGGGCGATTTGGAAACTAATTGAATAGAGGGATGATTTGTGACGTTCGGCGTTATTGTGTCGCCGATTCAAGTTACAATCAATTTCGTGGCACAATTTACAATGACACTGCTTTGGAAGTGATTTTGCCGCCCGTAGCGGTAATACGATGGGGG
>JXWZ01005316.1:0-10179 GCA_000956215.1 Anopheles farauti No. 4 | reverse complement strand
GCAAACGCCCTCGCCACGTTTCTACCACAAAGTTTCGGCGGTGCTTTGCGGACCCATTGTTTCTTGTTAAACACGGGGTATTCCCTTGGCGCATGACGTTTATGGCACCGGAGTAATAAGAGCGCATGGACGCACGTCAATCATTAGAAATTACTTTTGTTTCTGTCCCCACCTTGCTCTCTTTCTCTCTTTCTGCTTCCTCCAATAGGCGGTTTGAAACCTACTGCGCGTGGAATAATGAGCTCAATAGCGAATTGTCTAAATCGTTTAAATAATATTGGCCGGTATTGTTTAATGCACTCAGCAAAGATTTCTCAAAATACACTCAAATACGCAGTATCGTTCGCATAATCCTCCGATAACATGCAGCATCACACGCGCACACGCCCAAATTTAATTAAATCCATCTTTATTTATCCGCTGGCACAATGCGTTCAGCAAATCGGATTCGGACGACACCTGTGTGGGAGCTAGGCCTGCTACGTTCAGGTGCACTGTGTGCGAACAAACCAATTCAAACGGTTCGCATTAGAGATATGGCGAAACAAAAAATCATAAGTCCCATTCTTTACTGTGGTGGTATTATTGAGGACGAACCTTTCAGCTGGTAAGGTGTTACGTCTATCACAATTGCAGAATCCATGAGGATTTGGAGAGAGCTCGGGGAGCTCCAACATTCCGCCAGCAACATTCGATCTCGGATCCTGAGTCGACAGCGTCGCCATCAAAAATGGCCAGAGTGTTTATGATTATGGTTGACGCCAGTGGTTAGTGGTTAGTGGGTGTGCGTGCGTGCGAAACGGGGCCCACGGGCCGCACGTCCGGTGGTGGTCGGTTATTTATTTATGAAATCACTGTAGGCACGTACGCACATAATACCTTTACCATTTACGGCCGGTTTTCAATCTCGCATCGGCCGGGGAATGAGAACATTCGGAGTGAAAACACGCAGCATTGTTTCGCCGTTTCACCGGCCAAGGTTCTGAGAGTAAGCCCTCTCGCACCGATGGAATGGCAGACCCCCGCCCGGTCCCAAACCCGGCATCCTAATTCACAGTGCGGCAACTCACATATGCATTCGCCTTTGATGAGCGCAGCGTCAGAATTCGAATCCCGGGTACGATGCATTTGCGATGTTTGGCATTAAGGGGGCTGCCAATTGGCCACCGTCACCGAACCCGGTCCGAGCAATGTCACCGATCGATGTGACGCCCCCGCGGGGCGTTGATTCAATAATGCATGCTTAACGTAAATTGTTTGACGAGCGGTCACTTTAATTTATGAATTTCCAAATTGCGTTGGGGTTGAGGTAATTTGTAGTGCGCTAGTTATGGCAGAAGCCATAACTTTGCTTGGGTAATGCGCCTGGGCTGATGTTGGGGTTTAACATGAAAATCTAGGCGCTTGATGCGGTAATATTAATGAGCCGCGCTTCGAGGATGCGTTCAATAATATATAAGCTGAGATATTTATTAAATAATCATATGGCAAAATGGTTCTGACGCAAGCGCAATCGGTTTTAAATGCAATATATGTGGTAATGGGATGAAATTATTGGTTTGCTTACTTGAAAGAGGGTACATTTTTTTTATTAATATCAGGCATACAAAGAACTTAATGCAATAACAATACAGAAAATTTTAAGATGCGACTCTCTACATAGATAGCCAATAAGTTTAGTGTATACTTCACTTCATTTATTGACAATTTGGATGGTTAATCTAAAGCTCGAATTTGAAAAAAAATCATGATACTCTATTAACGATGAATATCCAGACAGATAAAATTCGCCTAAAAATAATTGGAATATTGAACGTACTCAAACAACGTAAAAATATTTTTCTAGTTTCGAGTTCGATATTGATTGTTTTGTGTGTTTTGATTATGAGTTTGTTTTGGGTATCTTTTACAATTTCTTATTTTTTATAATAAAAGTAATGTTTGTATTTGGTTTTTTATTATTTTTAAACATATCTTAATCATTCTGTTTTAACATTCAAGAAATGTTACAAATAAACTATGAATGCATAATGAAATTGTAAAAACTATATGGTAAAAACCTATTTGGTATTCTCTACAAAATCTATTTTCTTGAATCAAAGGACCACTTAGTTTAACAAAAAATATTGAAATATTAAAAAAGTAAGGAAAGACATTTAAAAAATCATAAAAACTGTATGATTCCTAAAACTGTACCAATAAAACCATTCCTAAAACTGTACCAATTAGGTGGTCCTTGTTGAGTTACTGATTGAATTAAGATTTGTAAAATTATTATAATTGGATGTAAAATTGGCTTCTTAATAGAGTGCATCAATCCAGAGGTAGTCAAATTTGAAAGAAAATAACGTATTAATAGTTAGATTCTGCATAAAAAATGTATAAAAAATTTGAAAATGTGAAAATTTGAAAATGTGAAATTTTTTTTGAAAATGTGACTAATAATAAGATAATAATGGTGGAATATCGTTTGCTTACACTTAATTTTCATTAGAACCTTCTAATAGGATAGCTGATATTTCTCGCCTTTCTAAACATGACTTTCAGGTTACCTAAATGTATGGTTAAATAGCCTTAAAATATAAAAATAAACAAATTCAAATATTTAAAACGTAAACTATCAACGGGAAAGAATCCAACAGAACTGATAGATTTATGCTTCGTGGTATTTCGTTCCAAAACTCAAATTACTAACTAGAACCAGGAACTCGTGCCTCCTAAATCAACCGAGAATATGAGAGCAATGTTTCACTGTCAACGACGAAACAACACAGCTCAGCAGAAACGGCACCTTTCCTTCGTATTATTTCTTATTTCCGGATGCCACGAAAACGGAACGCGCCACCCCCTAGCCCGCCCGGCCTCAGTTGTTAATTATCAGCCCAGTCCACTGTGTCATAAATTAGTGCAAGTAAGTGATTAATTCAATACAAAACTTCAATCCGAACGACCAACCGGGAAGCCGGATAAAAGTTGCCCGATCTGTGCGGGTTTCGCTTCCACATTTTCCTTCAGTCTCGTACCGACAAGTGAACACGCCCGGAATACAGAGTAGGTGGAAGGGGCTCCACGCCCACCGGTTTATTAAATTCATTCTGAAAATTGACAGCACAGTATTTGTGCTTAGTTTAGCAAAGGTAATGTTGTTGGCGCTTGGTACTGTTAAACAGACGATAGATAATTAGAAATTGTTAGCTGCAGATGCACGATTTAAGCACGAAATAGAGTCTTTCGAAACTCGGTTCGTTGCGTCAGGATTCAGGATTTAATTCAAACACACATACATATCGCATAGGGAATGAAAATAATGAACCATATCGGAACCCTTCGCAAACAACCGTCCAGTTCCACCAGGGATTGTGTGTCGCCTTTCCGTTCACACCAACTTCGGTAGTGTTGGGGGCGTTGTCGCAAAAAAAAAACACTGATTTGTCGCGCCTGATGGGCCCGGGAAGACCCGAGACAGCCGACCGGCCGCATTTCATTCTCGCAATGGAAGCCTAATGAAGGCGAATGTCCACGTGCGCCGCATATCAATAGTGGGCGTCGGTGATCGCTTCCCTAACGAGTGTCCTTTCATTCAGCAAGGGAGACTCTGCACTGCTGTGTGCATAAAGCCTCGTTGGCCTTTGGTGGAACTAAACTTCACTAGGTTTCGTGCAGTAAAACTTGATTTCACTCGCGTGTTACATCCACACCGTGTGCGAACCGTACTTTGGGCGAGAGGTTAAAAATGATTTTTTCACCTTTTGTTCACCTGCTCGAGTCAGGAGCGCCAAGTGCGGATAAACCTCATAACAATTCCCGGGGTTTCGGTTTGGTAACCCACCGGGGCCCGGGTTGAAAACCGCACGAACGGCTTCGATTTTATGGCACACTTCCTTCCGGAAAGGTTCCCTTCTTCGAACGGGAGAAGCGGGTCACCGGAGCGGGTGGAAGGAACTTTTAGGAACCGGTAAATGAAAAATGAGAATTCAATGAACCCACCATTTCCTAGTCCATAGTGTGGACGAGTGCATGGTGCGATGCTGTTTCCTTTTTCGCTTTCGCAATGCTTTAAAGCAGAGACACTTTCAGACACAAAATGGTACGTGACCGGCATGTAAAGACTTACGATCGAAGCAGGCGGGACGAGCCTGCTCGCGTATCCTTGCCGACGACGACGACGACAGGCGACAGTGTCAGATTTATTGTTACCCCATCCGCCACCCGTTCATACACAAAATCTAAGCATTTTGGAATAAAAAAAAACTAAAAGGGTTATATTGGAATTCTCTACCGACCGAAATGGACCACTGGCACCGCCCGGCTCTCCCCTGCGGAGATCCGGAGTGGGACTATTTTTATTGTTTCGTATTATTGTACGCGAAAGACAAAAGTGTCGACAAAGGCGGGACGACAAGCAACCCGCAGCCGCTGCCGGTTGTGGGGAAAGTGTAAAATACGGCTGTAAAATTGTCTCTCCCGGCGGGGGATGAGCGCCGAAGCGCCGAAGGATGCGGGACGTTCGGACGGGAACGGAAGTGCGCCCTTGTCATATGAATGGGTCGGCTTTCTCTTTTGCTCCCGTGTTCCGGCCTCACTTCCGGGATGCACTTTCCTCGACGGGAAGGCACCAGTGGCTTGCAATAGTACAACTTTTGCTTCCGGAGGATGCTCGCTGCCCCCGTTCATAAACCCGCAAAGGGAGGCCACTCGTGTTGCTGCTTTTAACACTCTCGTCATTCGCAAGTGAGTCCTGAAGACCCACTTGTTTTTAGCACATTGTTTCATTCGAGCATTACCGACCATAACGTGCCGGGTGGGACTGAACGATGTAATGTGAGACGCTTTCTGCTGGCTGCGCTACCCGGACGGGGAGTGGGAAGGAGAGGGGCGACGGAGCGCAGGGTCTTCCGGTGTTGAATCCACTTGCGAACTAATTCAGTTGCATCCCGCTGAGGCTGGCTGAGAGGATCGGTGCATAATTGCATCACGTTTCTCTCGCGTGGTGGTGCTCGCGGTGAAGATGGTGATTTCATTTTGTTCAGCTCTTCGTCGCAGAACGATATTTCGGTGAGACACTACTCATCCGTAGCAGGAATAGGTGGCGTGTATCGTGCAGGCAAAACTCATTTGTACTTTGTGATTGGAAACTTCCTCCACATTTTTGTTGTTTATAGAGTTTTGTGGAATTGGGTGTGGAATTGAATTACAATTTTTTTGTACAATTATATGGTGATAAATTGTAGGTTAGATGTTTTAGACAGATTTTATTTTTTATGTCAACATGGATTAAAAAATGAAAAAGTTCCATTTTTTTGCTGTTTACAGGATCATTTCAAAAATATCGCCCTGACTAAGCATTATCATATATCATAAAAAATATTATCAGACTAAGCACTAAAATTATATCATAAATATATTCATGTTCTATTACAAATAATAATCATTTTTTCATGCTTGTAAAATTATCGCTCTCGATAGAAAAATGTATTCAAATATTTCACTAACATCATTGTTAATTAACTATATAATTTGTTTCGAATATCTAGTGGAATCGTACCAATAATGAGTGATGAACGAATTTTTCAGGAAAGCAGAAGCAGAAAAAGTTGATATTTAAATCCAAATGAAATATATTCTGGAAGGAAGAAGTATAAATTAGTTATGCAAATAAAAAGAAACTGTTCCTAACGTTCTCCAGAGGAACATATTGTTACGAAAGGACCCATTTCCAAAAATGTTGTATCTTTAGTCCCATGAAACGAAGATGTTTACCAAATTTATGATTTGGCATTCGAGCATTATGGACAGCACAGTGCATTCTACGAAAATTTTCTTAGTGTGTGGACAAACTTTGTTGATAGAAACGTACAACAAAATTAAAATTTTCCACGAATTTGTAAAGTACTTTGTAATAGTTTTAAGGCGGCAAAAGTTAACCGTGCAAAGACGCCATTCAAAGTTAACTGCCTTTTGGGAGAGTCGAAAACTTAACCATCGTGTGTGGTCTTACTTCGGATGCATAAACAAACCATGAATGACCGTCGCCAGCATTTGAAAATGCAATGCAACCGAATGTACTAATGTTTACCATTTTTTACGATAAACAAAAGCCAGAATACATTATGCCAAATCTTAAGAAAACGATTTCCGTTGGAACCGGGAGAGAAAGGAAGACAATGGCAAGATTGCTTTCGAGACAGTGTCACAACGCAAACGCTTTAAGTAGCCACGGTTTGTTTGATGCTTCCGGTGCGGTGTTGTTATGCTTTCTTTTCGACAAGAACCACTTACGAGCATAATTACCGATACTTGAAACACGCACGCACCACCCAAACGCCACCCGAACGACACATTCCTGTTCCGATACCCCCGGTGTGTTTATTTCGAGCCGTACACCGTAGTGAAAGTGCCCCAACTTAGTGAAAGTATGCGCCCCACACCTTTTGGTCACCGGTTGGTTGGAAAAAAAAATGACTCCGACACTTGGGAGCTCACAAAAGGAAAACATTAGCAGCCGTATCATGGCCCACTACTGATTGACTGTGCGCACACCCTGCACTAATGTCTCATTTATCTTGCCGGCTTGGGGGAAAGAAAAACATCGGGTGCGAAGAGTGGAAAATAACAAAACTGGAAATAGATTCCGCGCAGTCAGCGATCCGTGCTGGAATGGGCGCGAAGCGTCCAGCGAAGGGAGCAAGCTAGCAGGCTCGGCTGTATTTGGTTCGAAGGCGGCGACATAAGTGCTGACTCGAAATTTGTAAGCGCCGAGCGCGGAAGAAGCGTGGATGAATCATGCAAAGGACGACGGAAGCACGTGGATGTTGCGATTAGTGAGAAATGTATATATTTATCTTAGTCGTATGCCGTCTGCCAGCTAGCTACCCAAACCCATCGTACTGTTTAGGCCTAGCAGTTCGTGCGTTCGACCATGGGCCACGGGATGACATTTGGTTTGTTTTAGGATAAGTGCTCCGGGAAATACGTGCCGCCGGTGCAAATGGCATACCAATTAAGACATCTCACACGTGTTTGCCGCGGCCACAGACTTGTTTAACTATTCGCGCCAGAAGAAACTGCCAACGGCTTCCGTAAGCGCTATCGATGGACTTTATTAATCGGTTGTTGTTACAACGGATCGTTTAGAGATGAAGGGACAAGCTGTTGCGGTGGTGTTGGAGAACGTACAGACGGTTTGTATTTTAAATATGTTAATCACTAAGGGTTTGACAGTTTTGGTCTATTTTGGTGTAGAAATGGTTTAAACAATTCCATATTTTGTCCCTATCAAGTCTAATATTATTTTAACATTGTTATTCATTTTTCATTTCTCATTCATTTTTTACTTAATATAAATTGCTTCCTTAGAGATTACAAAGCATAATACTTATTTTACTTCATTTTCAGCTCCCTACGCTTTGGTCACCTTTACATCTAATACTGTTAACCCTTTCGTTCACAACCCGTTATCTATTCAACCAAATTGTTTTTTATTATTTTCTATGAACGAGACCATTTGGTTTGTGCATATAATCAGGATAATTTTCATAGTTTTATTTTTATTAATTTTTCCCTTTTATAGAAATCTTTTCTTCATATCGCCACTCCTTAGAACCTAGTAATCCTGGTAGCATCTAAACAGGAGTTTTAAAAGTAAATATCTTTTTAGCAAACGCGAATTCTTGTCGAGTTTTTTCCTTTGAACGGAAATTAGAGCACCTCGTTTCGTTTCATAATTTACTGAATAAGATGCATACTTTACTCAGTTTTCTTGTTAAGACCCGTTTTTTAATTTTCTTATTTGCACTGCTTTACAAAGTATTTTAATTTTAAACGGTGTTGTGTAGAAAATTAAAGAAAGTTTTCAAAAATTTGAAAAAAAAATCAATA
This sequence comes from Anopheles farauti No. 4, assembly GCA_000956215.1. Taxonomy (NCBI): domain Eukaryota; kingdom Metazoa; phylum Arthropoda; class Insecta; order Diptera; family Culicidae; genus Anopheles; species Anopheles farauti No. 4. The sequence goes on along the minus strand of JXWZ01005316.1, from coordinate 2,301 downwards.
AAATCGTTAAATTGTGCCACCAAACCCTTGCCACCTACCGCCAAGCCCATTAAGAACTAGGCATGTATTATACCAGGTATGAAACCAACTGAGTGTTCCGTATAAATATTCTCATTAATCTGGATGAAGCATTCTATTTCCTGCAGAAAATTTTATGGAACTAAAGTTGTACAAAGGACTGAACAAAGTAAAAGCAGTCACAGTTGCTATTTTCTTGTCATAAAATGTTCCTTGTTAAAAGCTTCAGTTTTTTAAATTATTAGACATAAAGCCGTTCTTCAAAAATAATAAAAAACAAGAGAAAATGCAACATAAAAATTCGGTATAAAGATCTAAATTATAGAATTATGATGATAAAAATATCTGTTTCACTATCCTAAAAGATATATTTGAGCTTTCTAAATCTTCTAAAGCCGCTTTCAATTTCAAAAGTCAAAAATTATTAGAACCGCTCTCTCTTAATCAATTCCCCACCGAACCCCGTTCGTAATTGTTCGAATTCCGCTTTGGAACACCAGAGAAACCAACATCACGCTCGTCTTGTTAAAGCCTCGTAGCGATCGTTCGGCAAGTCAACTTTTGAAATCCTCACCGGAACTGCCAATCAGCAGTATCCTCCGTACACGCGCCCGGATCTGCTCGAATGTCACACACGTCTTGTCCGCTCGTGTCAGAGCATCCTGCTTTTCTTTCCGGCAACTTTACCAGCACCAGTAAACGGTGGCAACCGGAACGACTTCGCGCGCCAAACGTTCGCATGGCTCCAAGAAATACAAGTGAACGAAGCACACTAGCCATCGACTCACGCGAATGCTGACGGCAAAGCGAGGAAACGCTATGCATTCGCCTGAGAGGCTCCACGGAAGGAGCACCAGCAGGATAGATTCTACGGTGCGAGAATACTCCCGAGACACGTCCCACGTGCCACGGCAAGTGATGGGAATGTCAATTAGAGCTGTTTCTCCGATGGCGGGAAATTAAGTTATCAGTTTTCTTTGTGCCACGCCACACGATAAGCAACTGGAGCAACTGAAGCAATACATCAACGGTTGGTATGAGAACAAAGCAGCAACACACAAAACAAAACAAAAAACACTCGCACTGGATTGCGGTGCTGCTGTTCGTCCCTCGGGAATGTCTTCCAATATGCCAACACCATTTCGACGTGCTGCAGCCGACCATCTGCGCTGATCGATACTGATGGGTCCATTTGTATCTACTCCAGAGTCGGCCCGGCTAACTAATCGCACCAAATCGTGCACCGATTCGGGATGATTTAACGTAAAAAGCGTCATGCAAATGGAGCAAAACCTCGCGGTGGTAGCAAAAACCGAAGCGAACCAACTGTTGGTAACTGTTGCCCTGTTTCTGTTTCGTAGAACACTGCTGTCCCATGATGGATGGACTTTTCCCGATACCCGGAAGGCGAATGTCCGTGGGTGCGACCGTAACATAGCAGCAGCGCCATCTCCATCTCCGAACTGAATGGGACACGCGCTCAACCTTCCACCACCAGAACCGGAACGATTATCCATGTTCAGGAGCTGTCACTTTTTATTCATTGTTCTTGCTTCATTGCATGGGATGAAACGCATCGCTCTAAGTGGAACGTTTTTGGATCGACTACATCGGAAGTCTACATCTGTGGAACGGTTCCGGAGCAACCATTGCAAACATGGCAGCGTTGTGGAGATTTGATTTTAGTAGGCCTCGACGGTAGGGGAAAAAGGCAATAAGCTGGTTCAAAGATGTCCTGCACAAAACTTATTGACTCTCGGATGGTGATTGTTGTCGATTGTGTCGGTTGAAACGATGAAACCGAATCGGCTTACTGTTACTGTTACTGGACGTCTGCTACTGATAGAATATTCAATTCAAGTCACGCCAAGTGAGCTTACCCGGGTACAACCAGTTGCAGCCTAAGGGTAGGATTCGCGTTCGGTTTTGCTTGCATAGGAAGATCTTGTAAATTATAGAATAGAATATCGTCCATTCTGCACTCGGCATTGAGCATTCACATTAGCCTAGCTACTAATCAACCGTTGGAATTGAAGTCGCTATTAGTGGCTATAAGCTTTGCAATTAAAGTCACCCGATATGGTTATGTAAATTGCGCTTATTGTGTTAAAATGGTGCTGTTGATTAAAAGCTTTTATTCTAATGTTGTTTCCCATTAGGTATAACCCATTCTGATTTGTAATGTAACACAATTTAGAAGTTGTTGTTGAAATATGATGAATCTTCACAACATGATGTTGAATTCAGTGATTCTCAATTCTTAAATAATGGCTGCAGAACTTC
>JXWZ01005315.1:0-39794 GCA_000956215.1 Anopheles farauti No. 4 | reverse complement strand
CACCAACAACAAAAAAAAGAAAAAACTAAGCGAAATCTTAATTCTTTTGTAAAAACGGAACCACGTCGTCCTCGGTCCCGGTGGCTGCATAACAATAGTATTACGGTGGCATTTTATGTCATTCGATATCGCACGGGCAGCACAAGCGGCAAGCGGCCTCCTTCACCCTGGGAAAGGGGCGGTGCTGGTTTAATGCTGCTTTATGTGATTATGTCCTTGTTCTCTTGGTTGCTGGATCGCGCGGAACGATGTTTCGAAATTGATTTGCTTTGTACCGGGACGAGCATATTTTTGTAGAAATATACTTGCTTCCTGCGTAGCATGTTCGATTGCACAGCATAAATAAATAGTAATAAGCTTTCGCTGGAAAGCTAAAGAACATTCAGGAGCATTGGAGTTTGATAATCAAAATCAAGATTTAATTTCGATTTCTGTTACAACCAGTACATACACGAGCACACTGCCGTCTTCAGTTCGTCCAATTACTCATTATCTCCTTGGCATCAAATGGTAGCAGCGATGGAGTCTATTTGCACGCGTGCACGCATGTTTGCGTACGCAACCCGCTGATATTGCACGTGTCCTCATTCTGGAGCCTCGTGAGGACGACCTTCCGCCTGCCTCGCGCGCGTATGTGTGGTGTTTAATTTATTGCCAATGTTTTTAAGTTCCAATAAATCTTGCGTATAAATCTTTCAAGGATTGTTTGTTGCGCCACTCACTCGTTCGGTCGACCAAGGAACGGAGCGACAGTAGCAAGTTTGCTCCATGTGTGTCCTTTAACGCCCGTACACACACACACACTCTGGACTATTGAAACGGTGGCCTGGTTCCCGTTCTTATCCTATACGGGCCGATATGTCGTTACGCCAAAATACCATTCATCTTCGAAGTTAGTCACTTCGGTTGCCGAAGCGAAGCAGTCGTTTTCTAAATGAGCTTTCACTGCTAACATTATGCTCGAATGTTTTATTCTGTCCGTGTGCACGTGTCTGTGTGCGTATGTGTGTGTATATGTGTGTGTGTGTGTGTTTGGTGCGTTTTCACAAAGCACTAAACTTTCCACATTCCTGTCGTCTAGGATCATGCTCAATAGGGCATTATGCGGTGAAAACTATCAAGTTAATTTATAATCATTTCGAGCACACAAATAACGTTGACGACTTTCGGTTTTTTTTGTTCCACAGGACGCCACAAGGGCGTATAAAAGCCCGCCTCAACATCTAGGGTTGAGGCTACCAAACTTTACGATAGTTTTAAGGAAGCTAGTGGTTTCATTACTAAACAAAAATCGTGCACTGCACTCCATTTCGACATTGGTCTGAGTTTCTTCAAGTGAGAATTTTAGAAAAGCTCGTTGCTACATTCATTCTACACGAGTATTTTGCCTCCGCACTAAGAAAACTTCCCCAGCTGCCGTTGTTTGTGTCTACTACGAATTCTAGTTCCAATGGTTTTTCATCATCTATTAACACAAAGGAGCACACACACAAAAACATTTGCTACTAACTCAAGGAAACGAAAGGCACGAGGTTTGTTGTGACGTCTTCTCGGGCTGTGCGCTGAAGAAGACGTGATTATGTCGTGCACCACGCGCGACCCAGAGCGTAACCGCAAACGAACCATGGCAACATAGATGGCGTTACTTAGCCGCGAGAAAAGTAGCAACAACAAAAAAAACCTCTAGAGAACCTTGTTTAATGGCAATAAGACGCTGATAACAATCGGTGGAACTACATGTTTTATGGTTGGCGAGGGTCGGTCATCACGTTCCCAGTGGAACAATAGTCTGTGGTTTTGCAAGCAGCGGGGGTAAAATATTCTTTACAACATGATGAAACTGTTCGGAAATATTAGACAATACGTAAGATTATGTGAGATTTTAAAATCAAAATTTTATTGCAAAAATCTACTCTTCCAAAGTGTTTGGAAATTGTCCTCTTCCATGGACTTTTTGCGTCTTAAAATCGTTAAAAGCGCTTGTTTTCATGTTCCGTTGCCAAACAATTCCAAAAGTCCACCACCATAAAAATCACACCACGCTTCCTTCCGAGCAATTGATGATATGCACGTAACACGGCAGACAAAGAATCGTTTAGATTCCCTGTCTGCTCCATTAGTCTGCGGTGGCTCGGTACTGCCCCCGTGACCTACGCCAAGGAGAATTCGGTTCGGATGTTCTGCGCATAAGCCATCCACCATCACCATCGGGACAAAGTGTGTGTCGTGTAAGTTTAACACGTTTTAGCTAGCTCTCGATGGAATTCGATTTTTCTTTTTCCGGTTACAAAGCGCATATTTTGCTTTTCCCTGGCCCTTTCCTCCCTCGTCCTCCGCCAACAACTTGTCCCAGTGGTCGCTCGGTCAGCAGTGAAAATCGTTTTTATGATGTAATTTTCTTTGTGTCGCGTCGTGCCTGTTGCACTGTTCTGGGTGTCTAAAGGGTGTGCTATGAGTTGTGTCTCTTTTGTCCTCCAAAATTAGACAAGAACTTCGGAACTGTGTTCGCTACGTCGGAAGCTGTCCATGAACATAGTCATGGGCGAATAAAGTTTAAAATATTCCAACATGTTTGGCTTACGGCTTGAAAAGTGTCCACCATCTGTGTTATTGCGTGTTGCTAGTGCATGTTTTTAAGAACGTTCGAATCAGACACATACTATAAATTCGAGGATACATTTTGGTTCCCACTTAACTATGCACAAGAGTGTAAAAAATGAATATCATTGTCCTGGTGTTGACAAAAAGACACTACGCGCAGTTCGTACAAGTGGAGTTTTGTTTTTTTCTTTTATTTTGCACGATGAGTCAGACTAACTACTCGCCCGCGTGTGCGGTGGGCGCGTTCGGGCACGAGAACGGAAGTGGAAGTTGGTTCTACTTGCACCATTACGGTTAATGGCACAGAAATCATTGTTACACTCAAACGCCGAAAGCAAATTATGTTCATGAAATGGAACCTCCTCAAGTTTTCGATGGTTGCCGCGACGCAAACTGCCGTGTGATGTGAGTTTAACGGCTCGCGTAAACGGTGATGTCTGTTTCGGTGACAGTATTCGTCATATTTTATTGATATATATGCACATTCCGTGATCGTTCCATCAGCGCAGGGACAGAAACGCTTCCACGGCAGAAAGCATGCGAACAAGGTATGCGCAGGCATCTGTTCCTATCGTCGCCAGTTTTAACGATTCAATACCTTTGCTAAGTTATGCATTTGTGAACAACTAGCTCATGCATCTTAATAGTATCTTATCGCTCTAGAAGCTAACGACACTCTCGCTGGTGTTTTGATAAAAAAGTAACCTCTCAGTGAGAAGCTCGCGAATGACGTCGAATGATTTTTCGATCGAATGCTGACATTGAATGTCCATACAGAAAACTGCGCAATAGCATAGTTATTAGAACGTCCGCTGTATGGCTTGTGGGAGGTCTTTCATTTACTTAGGCCAACAAAATTGACAACCAGTGTTGTGTTCCACGTTTTCATTCTTCATTTGAATCTCCAGTTGCATTTACAACTACAGCCAAACTACAACTAAAAAAGATCGGACGTGTTTGGTGTGTACACATTTCGAAACAGAAATAAATGCTGCTGTGGGTGGAAGGGTAGCGTATGGTAAAATGCTCTTGTGGCGTAGAACATCCGTCCACCCACATTACTCATTCACTACGATTTTTGATTTTGCCTGCACGTAAGTGGGTACGAAACCACGGAACCAGCCCGGGATGGTATTCTACAAGTTAGCTCATTTTCTATCCATTAGTTTTCTGTGTTCTGGGTAGAGTTTGTATTTGTCTTGCTTTCGTTGAACACTCCTTTCGGGGCAAACGTTTGATAACCGATCCGGTGCTTATGTAATGCTACCTTTTCTGACAGCGCCGAAACACCGTTCTTCTGGGAAAGTATGTGTACGGTGTGGCATGAGTGTGCGCAAATTAGCCTATTTTCCTTTCGACGTCGGCTTATCTTTGATGTTTTTTAAACGTATCGTACAGAGAAGTGAATCATTTCTGTAAAGTAAAACGTGTACAAGCGTTACCACTCGTTGTTATTATGTTGTTTGCGTTATTTGCTTGAAAATACAGTTAAAGATGAAAACTCTTTGTTGGAATGAATTTATTATTTTACACTACACGTTGATATTCGAATCATTTAATTGTGAATTTTATGGTTCACTGACACCTTACTCCACTGAATTAATCGCTAATCGCGGAGGAGGTTCAAATAAAAAAAGAGTTAGTGAACGAGTAAAAGCATCGACTTAGAGCAAGATTTGTTTTCTAACATTCACCCGTTTAGTGTCTCTTTATCTGACTGATTCTCTTATTCACTGTATGCTCACTTCAGTTCCAAATGAGTCATCAAAACATTGCTTGTCTCTAATCACTCTCAACGCTATCAATACTTCTACTTAGTATGCAAATAACTGGCACCTCCTCATGCGGCAAAGTGATTGCGACAAACTTGTTTACTTTATTTTTTGTTTTGCCGTTTAACTCCAACAAACTCTTCGCGACTGAAACCATATTTTCGCTGAAAAGTAAATGTCTCCGGCAGAGTCGACCAATGCTTTGAAATTCCGTACTGTTGTGCACGCCTTAGCAAAGAACTGCTGATTTCTATTCCACATAAATTTTCAGGCCGGGCGACCTAGAAAGCCTAGTGCGGCAACAAACTTTCCTACCTTGCGCACTCGAAGTGTGAGTTTTCGAAGACTGCGACAACGGCGACAAACTTCTTGCAAGCGGGGGAGCTTTCGGCGATTGGTAGCTAATTGGTTATTTTGTCTTATTTCTTTCGCGCAGTCGAGAGTCACCGTGGCAAGGGAGGTTTGTTCCGCCGCCACCACTACCACGAACACCAACACCACCCCCGCCCGACAATTATTCTTTACGACCGAAACTGTTCAATCTTTACGCACTCTTTTGCCGTCCAGCAGTTGAACTGAACAGAAATTGGGTCCCGGAACGGGTGTTGGAGTGGGTTGTGGTTGATGGCAGTTGTCGTCATCCTCCCATTCCTCCCATCCCCCCCTCGCTAGACGGATGTACATAAAAAGAAACGGTTGTTTCTTCGCGACTCGTATTAGCTGCCTGGAATTCTAATGTCTTCCCGCGGCCAGGTTCGTCTTGAAATGCTCTCGGCTCTCCTCGCCGTGCGGTTACGCGTAGACGAAATAATGTGATTGGAAATTACCTCAAATCAATGCCACCACTATTACCGATCCCACTCGTGCCTGCAGGCAGCACAAATTCCAATCGCATTTTATGCACCGTGGAACTAGTTTTGGAAAGTGGATGTTATAAATGTTATTACCATCTAAATTACATTCCTCTGTCGTGGTGGAAATGATGGTAAAAGATGCGGAATGTTTTGAATAATTTGTCAACTCTTTCAACACATCAAAAAAACACTCTGCCCTTGGCATAAGCATCGATTCGGTAGAGCAAATAACTTTTCTACTGTGTTCCGCAAATAGACACTTATGGAACCGAGAGGTAATTAAAGAAGAATTTCGAGACCCATTTTGCCAACCTTTTCGCGAGCTTTCTAATCTAATGATCGTGCCAAACCCGGGCGTGCAAGCCCGAAGAAGTATGTTTCCTACCAGCGCTGGAGATATTTCACTGCCGTTCGGGGTTTTTTCTTTGATCTTCAACTACACTTCATTAATGTAATTGCTTCATAGGCACGATAATACCCTCGAACACGTCACGCACACCCGATTTTCGGCTCGCACGAACCCTCTTTCTTAACGCTCTCGTTGTCGGCGTTCGTACGAACGATAACAGCAAACAACTTATCGCTTGGGAAGACCGTGTTTAAACTGGAAATTTCGACTCATTTTTACGTTGTGTTTGTAAATAAATGTTGCATGAGCGGGATTTTGCTCTCTTATTTGGATTCATTTAAATACTCAACTTCCGCGAAATGAATACAAAACATAAATAAAACCTACTGCAGACTAAGAAATTGTTTTTTATATAAATGCTAAAGTACGCTGTTTTTTAGTTTCAATGCCAAAAGTAATTTAAAATGGCAACGATATTCGCGCTACTTTCTTCGACTCCTCCATTTCTCAGTTCTTTAGAATCAAATCGACAGTTCAGCTCTCTAGGTTTGATGTACGTCTCTCTTTGTAACTAACCACAGAATCTTCTTCAAATTGCTTGATGATGTCGTGTTGTCGAGTACAATTTTCTTAATTGGTTCCTCGCCTCGAGCAAAATCATAGATAGCGCCAATGCTATACACCAATGACAGGTTTCACCCGTGAGTCACGGGTGTTTCTGGTTTCAACAACGTGAGTCACGGACGAATTCAATTTCTTCAATTTCTTCATTCGAATAAATTCTTAAATTTTTCTAAGAAATAATTGACAAATTCTTTAATGGGCATATCTTTTATTATGTTTACGCAAATTTATAAAAGTATGTTTTTATTTATATATCTAAACATCTCTATTGCAAAAGAAAACTGATTTTGTTACATGAACTTTTTAGCATTTGGATTTGCTTTTAAATTTTTGCTTAAACTACCAGATGGTGGCTTCATTCTTTACTTTGTAGTTTTCGATTGAAACGTCATGTTGGCAAAGTAAATCTGGTAGAAGTATTTCTTTCAAAATCCTAAACGAAAAGGACACATCCTAGACGTTTGATCGCATTCCATTATGGAACTTTGAAAGTTAATTCTGGAAAAGCTGAAACATGCATCATTCTTGCGGTCTCCTCATGGCGCACTGGTGCAGCAAGGTGCAGCGGTTTGTAAATGGTAAAAGTTTTCTCAAGATCCAATCTCGAGACTAATAGTGTTCGCTCGGGGAACACGTAACATATTCTACATACTATTATTCTCACCAGCTTCCGCCTGGTAACACAGAGCCCCACAGGCAGCAACACGTTTCGGTGCGATGCGATGGCTCACCTGTAGTTGGCTTTCTCTCGCGCCAAAGAAACCTATTACCACCCGACCAATTTGTTTGCATACGTTCCGTCTCGTTACACAGCACTCTACGTCAAGCGGTGGTGGTTCTCGCGTCTATAGCTTTCAAAGTCCACGTTCAGGTTTGTACCATTTATGCCAAAGGGTTTATCCCGTCAACGGTGCCTCGGGTCGTTACTTTTCGTGGCTTTGTGCGCAATTTTAATGTTTCTCATTTGTTATTCTATTAATTTAATGCCCTTCCGGGCGTTCCTTCTACAGGACTCGCTTGTTCTCCGAATGTGCAAGATTGCAACGACTGAAATGATTAAGTCTAATTTGGATGCATCTCCCGTTTGGGAGAGCTGGTGCATAATTTGCATTATGTAATGAATATTTCAAATATTGCGGAGTATGCCGCTTTACAAAATGTATTGTTGCGACTTACTTCCAAATAAACTCTTTACATTATTGCTGTAGGAAAGTGTTTCAAACAGTCATAAATTCGCTTGTATTACGTACGGAAACATACAATACAATCAACAGTCCATCCAGTTTGGCTTGATGCCAATAAAATGATTCATTGCATACTCTCCACACCACGGTTTTCCATGTTTCCATCACGTTACACTTGTTTCCTTCCCATGCGCCCGGCCGTCTGATATTGTCACGGTACCAAGGTTCCAAGGTTCCAGCGTCACTATAACTCCAGTAGCTTGCTTTAGCTCTAGCTACAAGCGGTGCTAATCGGTCCGAAATAAAGTACACCTCGACGGCTACTACACGACACCACCTATTTGCCTGTTCCGGAGCCCCTGCCTAGCCGGTCAGCTTCGCCACCGAACCGTGACTCCGAAATCAGTTTTACAGAATAGGTGGAATGTGCATAAATCATACACGCTTGTTAGGTATGTCACACAGCACCGAAAAACCCTCCCTATTTCGGATTCAACGGTGGAAGTAGGTTCGCGTTATTTTTTTTTTTGTCTTTCGCCAGCTAATTTCAATTCGTTTTTCAATTTTTGTCGAATTGGTGTACATTTTACCAGAACCGAAACGCTGTATGTGTATGTGTGTGTGTGTGTGTGTGTGTAGATCGTTCATATTGGTCAAAAGGGATTGGTTTGCTCCGTCCGTTGTTGGTGCTATTGTTTGCTTACGAAGATAACGATCTCTCCAAATCTAGTCCCTAGCCAACTAGCCGGTGGCGAATTGGCCGACTCACTGGCTAGTCGGAGCTAGTTTGAACCTGAACTTGGTGCTACTGCTACTGCTATTTCACCTTCCATCGTTCCCTTGCTTTCCGCCTGTCTTTAACAACTTAATTAGCGAACACTTAAAAGGCTTTTCTATATGATGGCGTTTTTTTTAAATCGTTCATTTTCGACGTGCGCTCCCTGTTGGTTAGATCCTTTCGAATAGATCGTGTACTGTTGAGGCTATTTTCGTTTAGTCTTCCGATTCTTTGACCTTGCCGGAGTGAGTTTCGGGAGTGATTAAAATACATTTCAGCGCGATATAAAATAAATCACTTTGTGTCACAATCTTACACTGATATTCTCATTTAAATTCTCTTTTAACTCAATTAAGCACAGAAAATACTGTTTCTGTCTGTATTAAAACTGAACGATACATGGGCCATCAAAAATCGTAATCCAAATTTCGCTCTCCAACATGCACACCACATCACGAGACCGAGTGACAGTTGGTTCCGGGGCTTGCGCAGTCGAATTGCTTGGGGAACTAAATTAATCATAAATCAGGCAGGCCCATTTTCGTGCGTGCGGACCTGTTGAAACAAGACCTTGGCAATCAACGAGGAACACATAGTTTCGTGACGGGTGCGTAAGAGAACGTACCCGGCCGCTTGTCGCGGCTGGATCAGCGTGTCTGGCTGCGAGCCCTGCCTGAACGATGGTGGCGCAGGTGAGAGGACACAGCGAACCAGCAATACGGTGGGTTTGATTGGAATCTGCGCGCGCGAAAGGCACCACCGGTTCGCTCCTGGTCAAGGTCGGGAGGGTGCGATGCTAAACCAGCAGTGATAATTTCGGCCACAATGGTTAACGATTCTGTCAAATCATTTATTTTAAGCGATGCTGCTTTGTTCAGCTTACGCCACGTTGGCACATAATTTAAGCATTACTTGTAGTTTTGTGCTAAAAACTGTTAAACCCACCTGAAAGTGTGTGATTTACCACTCATTTGCGGGAAAAGGTTACCAGTTTATGTAACGTTTTGTGCGCTCGTCGAAATGAAACATCAGCATGGGTAAAAACCCGTGCTTTTGAAATAATATAATAAAAAATGCTAATAATTCTGTTTCGGTTCATGTCGCGAGAACCGGTTTCCTGTTCGAATGCTTAACCCTTGCTGGTACGGCGTGATGTGTTTTATAACACTGGCCCGGTGGGGCTGTAAATAGTTACCGCCACGGTTGGGGTTTTCTCCAATTTGAATTCAATTTTCCCATCATTTTTTTTTTGTTTCTTACATTCCGTGTAGCTAGCCAGTGTCGTCACGCATTTCGGCTGAAATTCGATTCGAACAATAATGGAGGTTTTCTGCGTTGAAACTAGGAAAGGTTTGGTCACGAACCATACAGGAAAAAACACGATTTAATATTCGTCCTTGCTCATGAGCGTTGTTCTTGACAAAATTATTAATCGTAATATTGTTAACCGATTTACAATGAAGGATATTTGTTTATTATCCTCTACTACGCGATTTGGTCTATTCGTCAGCGAAGCAATTTCTCACTTAAAAATTGTATCGCTGTCAGTTTAGTATGCATCTTCTAACATGGCCAATCCTGGATTGCAGCCTAGACGAAGCGCATTCGTAAGATTGTCGTTCAAATGAAAAAACTCTCTGCCATTTTGAACCAGAACTTTTAGCTTCATGAGTCACGAGTTCATGAGTCCTTCTTAATGTTTTGAAAAACACAAAACTCAAAAATCGTCAAGTCGAAACGAATATTCCGCAGTTGTGCTGTACGATCCGTTGAAAAGTATATGCGTATATAAAACAATTTACACCCATTTCCACCACATATGTCACGTCAGCATCGCATTGAAAACTATTGATAAATTTAATCGTCCAAGTCCAATTTCTTCTCATCGATTTAAAATACACCTTTGTTTATTTGCTCAATAAAGGCTTTTTCATTGGCATGAAACTAGGCGTCTCCACCGGATCAAATGAAAGTCATTCTGAAATGCATTACTCGCAGACAAACGCGTCAATCGGTATGTGTATGTCGAACGGCGGGAAGGGTGTACATGTAATCCCTACCATGGACTGGGGCAACATTGTACCCGAATACTTTTCGTGTTTCGTCTGCTGTTTGTGTGTGTACCGCCGTAACTACCGCTATGTAACCCATCGCGTTTCCCGGTCCTCGGGATGGGTATGGCAATTTGTGTCTAGTTTTTTTTTCCTCCTTCCTTTGCTAGCCCTTTTTCTAACATTTTTTTTTCATGTCACAACCCTTACATTGTGTCCTGTCGCGCCATAACGCATGACCGCGGCCTTTACTACGCGTTGCGGTTTAACCTTAACCATCTCTTTACATGGCCCGGTTTGGGGTGGTAGTCATGCGTCCGCGGGAATGTAAACCTGTGCGGGTTTCAGCGCGCTATGTATGTGTTGTGCATTTGCTGTGGTGTTGTGTTGCACCAAGCGACCAGTCATAACGCGAAATGGAAAAAGGAATCAATAAAAAAAACAAAACAAAACAATAACACGGCGTGTTCGAGCAAGTACGCGCGCGTCGGATGCATATAATCGGGTCAATGATGAAGGCAAAACGCGCAAAGTGGGTCATCATCTGGGTTAAAGCTCGTCGAAATCACCGGTGAGTATCCGGTGAGTGGCTGCGTGCGTTTCGTCAAAAGAAAAGAATTCTAATGCGCAGTGACCGGTGACAAACGATGAGTCAAATCCTGAAAGTGATCCCACAGCGATGGTGGAGGAGATGATGATCGTCAGCGAAGAGATAAACAAACGAAATGCAGTGAGAAACGCTGCACGGATTGCATTGAGTGGTTGATGAGTGAAAGCGTTTCGTGCATCCACCGCTTCCTCCTCGTGAATCTCCACGCGCTCCGCCCGATCCAGATCGAACAAGATCCGTCGATGATATTGCAAATCGCGAATGTACGAGATGAGTCTCTGCTGCTGCACGAATGCGCACCGCATGTAATGAAACGCGCGTTTCACTTTCCGTTTCAGTCGACCGAGAAAACAAAACCCTATTTATATAGGAGAGCAAACTCACGATCATCTGTCTCGTCTCACCACACACCGATACACAATCGCCGGGGCGAGGGTGAAAGTGTCCGGAATGGCGAAAAACGAAAGCGGAAAGGACGCGTAATATATCTCTCACACACGCAAACATATGATCATAGCGTGTGTGTGACAAACCGCCTCAAACGATGATGATGGCCTCTAAAAATGGTGTTCGGGTTGGTGGTGAGCAACGATCAGCTGAAGCGGGGAGACCGGGAGCGCCCACCCGCGAGGGGGAGCTGATTTTTGCGTCGTCGACCGCCGCCCGAATTCAACGACGCTTTTGGGAAATGCGATTTTAAGTGCGAGAATGAGTGTGAGTGAGAGAGAGAGAGAAAAAAAGAGTTGTCATAAGAGAGACCCACTAACATTGAGGCAACAATGGGTAGGGGCGAGAGACTTCGGCGTAGATGATATTCGCACGCGGCTGCGCATTCCGAACGAAACGGAACCAAGCGGTACGGGTGTCTCTGTGTGTGTATTAGTGTATGGTATTGGCTCGGTGTGGAAGGGGTGGGGACGGGTAGGGTGTTTCGAAGGGGATGGATGGATGATCTTGACGCCGTAACAATGGCAATGAGCTAGTTACGAAGGCATCTGACGTACTTGTTTACCATCAACCCTTATTGCTGTAGCCCATGCCACCCCAACTTGCTCCCAATGTGCGGGGTGGCCAATTCGGCAATCGAAACCATTAAACTCGTAGCTTTTTATTTTTCTCCAGGTGGTCCACGGTGCGCCGTGATGTGGCTGCTCTGGTTGGAATGGAATGGGATACGCTTTCCCTTCGTTGGTGCATTGGTTTTCCCATCGCCAATGGTGCCGGCGTTTTGGAGAAATGCTTTTAAATTCAAATTTAGCAGCGTGCTGATTTTTTTTTCTTTACCTATCGTTGTTTGTTTTAATGTCAACACGTTTCTATCGCGTTTTGTTTTTTTTTTTGTGCTCTTGACTCTGTCACCATCCGTGAGGTGAAAACTTTCAAATTCCGGGTCTTACGCAACAAGCGGAAGGTGTGTAACAGACGTGCCGCGCGTTCGGACGTGAAAATAAAAACCATAACTCGAGTGGGGTGAGTTTTTTCTTGCTACCACTGCACAGGGGGAAGGTGTGGGGAGATCATCACAGCGGCTTCATCTTCATCGCATCACGATTACGACATCCGCGCTTAATCTTCACCCTAAAGCGTTGAGCTTGTTTTAGTTTAGTAGCACCGGTGTTAGCAACATTTCCCGTTGGGTGCGTGATGCGAACGATGATAAAAGTGAACGGTGAGCGAAGGGAGGGATTGGGGGAAGGGAGCGGGAAACCCTACCCTTTGATGTAATAATGTCGATTCCGGCGGTGTTACTTGTTGTGAAAGTTTTCGTTTCATGCACGCTTAGTGTACGCCGTCCAACTGCACTTGACACAGTGCGCGACGCTGGGAAGCGCACAACCCGACCATTTTTGTTTTCTTCCCAAGACTCGCAACCAGTTTTCAAGGGTTCAAAATTTATGATCGATTCAATTTCAGCTGCTGCATGTACAATAACATCGTTTTGGGCAATCGCGCTCGGTGCGCTTGGTTGGATTGGTGGCGATGTCGTAAGAGCCTTATTCGTAGCGCAACATTGCAACAGACCCCGGACCAGCCCGCAACCGGGATCGGAATGGATAGATTTGCCTGCTGGGTTTGATTTGGTTTACAGCTGACTTACCTTGCCATTTGCCTTGCATCTTCCAAATGCTTTTTCGGTGGCCAACCAAAACCCGTTCGGGTGGATAATTTCAAGTTGAGCAGCCGATTAATAATGGGCCGTTGTGATTAATTTGCTTGATGTGGCAAAGCGATGTTGCGTTAGCGACTTACTAATAGAATTTGTTGCGTTGTATTAAGTTCCCATGATTTATTAATGATATAAAATGAAACAAAAATAAAACATAACTTAAACAAAATGGCAAGATGGTTTCTACGCAAAATAATAAGCTGTGCATATTTTAATTTAATTGTAATTGTAATTGCTTTGTACGATTTTTAAACAGTTGCTATTAGTCCTGCGACTTAAGCAAGGTGTGAAACAAAGAAGGCTCTTTAGAAAAAAAAAATTTAATCATAACTATGTTTATGATTATGGTTTAGTTAAAAAATAACCTCACAATGATGCAATTCTACTGTAAAATAACTTACTTGATCCAATATTTCTAATATTTGAATAGTAAAGTAATTTATAAATATTTAAATGTACGGAAAAGTACACTTGTGTAAACTGTTATAAAATGTTAAAATTTTATTAAATTAAATCAAATGAAATAGAAAAATATCTTTTCAATCACAGTGACATTAAGGAGAATCAATAAAATTAAAAAATATAACTGCGTGACTTTAATCACTGTTCAGCTTTATCGTCTCTACTGTGTCACCATAAAGTTTTGTGTTAGCGTTGAGAAGAAGTGAACGTACTAGTTGACAGAAAGTTCCAGCTGAATATTTCATTTAGCCTCCATTCTATCCAGTATCGAAAAACGCTGCTTTTTGTCTGTTCATTATAATGACTGTTAGGAATAATGTCATGTTTCGAATGCTAGACATTACCAACATATGGACTGCGCTGCTAGAAACGAAGCCAAACCCCCCCGTCCCCGTGGCCGGGTGTTGAAAATACGAAATAAACGTTGAGTGGCGTCAAACTAACTACTGCCGGAGAGAAAAGATTCCCGTCCGAAATGAGTGGAAACAGGCAGGCAGAAACGAACATTGAATGATTTTATATTAATCGTGTACACAACGATGGCGGCGGCGAACAAAGTGGCCCGCACCACGAACCGACGAGAATACTCAAACACCCTTAGTAGTAGTAGTAGTAGTAGTACCACCACCAATACCAACCATCATAATTGGTGTACTCCTTCTGTACCCGTAACGGGGAGGAAAATATACCGAACCCGCCAACGTTCCGCATTTTGGGGGTGAGCTACCGGCCGCTTCCGCTTCGCCAGCAGAGAGGTTGCCATCGCCACCGGATTTGCATAACAAACCCGGTCTCCAGGCACGTTTCTTTCCACACCATCATACGCTGCCACGGCCACGGCGCAACACTAGCATTTAATCGATGTTGTTTGCTTGCTGCTGGTCGATGGCGTATGTTGCGGCGAAAAGCTTGCTGCTGCCCGCTTGGGGAACCGAACAAGAAGCTTGCTCGGTTCGATGGAGGGGGCGTGGAAAATTGGGAAAAGCTCACACGGCCAGGGCAACGGAGAACTGCACTGAACAAACATAGCAGTGGAAAGTGAAAAATAACACCAAACGGCCGTTTTTGAATGTATTGATTCATGTTTTAATTACGGTACGGATTGAATTGCGTTCACTTTGCTGGTTGTTCAATCTTGTTTTTTATGCAATCATTACCGTTTTTGTTTTATGATATTTTCATTGCCTGGTGATAGGAAAAAAAAACATTCCGAGAAAATGTCCATTAATTGAATAATAGATGCTTTAATTTGAAATTTTAATTAACCTGAAATTCCCAAACGGACGTAGTCATCGTAGATCCTTTTCTGTGTATTTATTGTTCGTATTACATGCGTCACGCAACGAGCTGGGGACACATGCAATAGGGTGCTGCATTTATATATTTATACATATATTCGTCCCAACCCCGACTACTTACCCACACACCAACACACGCTCGCCGTCCGTTTTTGGACCCAAGTAAACGGTGCCGTCGTCGACGGTCACACGATTTGACTGTGACCCACTGACACCGATTTTCTGCATCCCCAGAAGAAGAACACCTCGCGGCGGCGACGCGGACGCCGTGCGGATAACTTTGGAGCGATAGCGAACTCGTTCCTGGCTGTGTGCGTGTGTGGTTTAAGCGAGACAGCTGTTAAGAGATCGCAAAGCGGTGGAAGTCCGTATGGATAGGTGGACTGTAAAAAAAGGTCTAACGACGGGCCAAAAATGTGCGAGTGAGAGATTGACGATGGCCCATTGACAACTACTGCGGATTGCTACGCAGCAAAGATCACCCACATCCTAAAGGGGGCGCAACTAGACGCTAATGGTGACGATCGAACGGGTGATATTTGTTCTTTGTTCCTTACGTTACCTTACCCCAAGCAGAGATGGTGCATTACAGATGGTGGAGACATTGAAAAGAAGGACAATGAAACTAACCTGTTACAATCATGAGGCACACAAAGTGTCCGGCACCGAGTCAACCGCAAGGGTAAACAATCATGGCGTGAAGAATTACTAGCAAAAAATGGCAGCTATCTGACGCTATCTCGTGTATGTGCTCGTGTCCTGCAGAAATAGTGACCTACTCTGGCAGGTTGCTGTGTACCCCTAGATGCACGATAAATTGTGAAGAATGGCCCAAATAAAAATGGCCCACGGCAGTTAACACGACCCAGGACAAGGGAGCGCAGCACGATCTTATAATTGAATCCGACTGCAAACTGCATCGTTCCTAATTTGGAGTCCTACTGTCTTGCCGTATTTGGAATTTGAAAATATATGATCTTACATATTAATTGCAAAAAAATATATGTAACCGGAAGTAAACACCACCAGACATGTCATGTCACGTCAAGAAAACTCGATTTCCTCATTACCGATGTGTCTGGCCACCTGCTGAAACGATAATGAAAATATGCATCTACCTCACAGACACTCGTAAATACTCCACTACATACTACCTGCATGTCTGTGTTGGTGAGAGACAAAGAAAGGCCAGCACACACAATATCATGACGTAAGCGAATGACTATTACTCGCGGCCAATCTGCAATGGAGCCGCTGGAATTCGCCGCTGAACTTGACCCACTTCTTTTTTGCGAAGCGCGTAGACTCATGACGACTAATTTGAGGGGTTTTTTTGTGAACGACGTGCGCCGAACCACGATTTTGAAACGCCCTGGTACTGTGAGCCTCCAATATTTTGAAAACTGATCAAACCCGTGTGACTAGAAACATTGAGAGACTTGCTGCGCTTAGAAGGGTGCCATATATAGTGGCAACCTTCGAAAGAAATCTTCACCATGATGCCACAGTGCGATCGATTACGGAACTTTGTGGCAGATCCTTTTTCCTTGCCCTGCTGCTCGATCAAGCTGGTGGAATTTACTTCCGAATTTCACCATCGTGAGTAATGTTACGACCATCGTGATGTCTGATGCACGGCGGCAACATTGCTGCTGGTGGGAGCTACACCCGCTTATAATGACTATGCGGGACGTGCTCAATGCACAGTGGCGTTTTAGTGGTGGTATTGATCGGTTTTACAGTCGTCAGTTGTTACAATTTTTTGTTTTCGTTCATAGTGTGTGGTTTCCATTAACCAACATAACGTGTAATGTGAATTTTCGATACTCTAAGGAACTCACATTCCTCTAAGGAACTCACGATAATCTCTTCATCATTGCTGAGTAGCGCAGTGCATTATGAGGTGGTAAGTCCTAATAACCGCAGGAAATAAATATGAAGTAGATCAATGTTTACTAGATGACTTCATACCAGCGCATT
Source organism: Anopheles farauti No. 4 (assembly GCA_000956215.1). Classification (NCBI taxonomy): domain Eukaryota; kingdom Metazoa; phylum Arthropoda; class Insecta; order Diptera; family Culicidae; genus Anopheles; species Anopheles farauti No. 4. The sequence goes on along the minus strand of JXWZ01005315.1, from coordinate 23,064 downwards.
TGGTTTGAAATTTACATAGACACAATAATCTTCCAATGTGTATATGGTGGTATCTGAAGAATTATGAACATCCTTAGGATAAATTAAACCATCGGCAATAGAACCCGAATTATTGTACTGAATCTTCCCAATAATTTTTGTATGATTTTGGGTTCTTTTATAGAGTATGTTGATAATATTGTATCGCACTCATACGATCTTTTGTGGTGATCATTTGTGATCTACATTTTTTTCGGAGATCGTAAATTTCATGACACATTACAAAAACAGATGCCTTTTCTGTTTCATATTTTTGATTCTTATGTATATAATATGTAATAATGTGTTTATTCAGACGAGAACACGCCATTTACAAGAATTTAAAAATGTTTTGAAAATATATATACATTGCAAATGCAATTCCACCTAAACATCCTTCTATTTCTTGCGACTCATTATACCAATGCTAATTAATCTTGTTTGCTATTGCATCATCATTTTCTGCAGAATAACCTAAACCACAGTAAAACGATTCGGTTTTAAATCCGCGTTTGAATTTCCCAAATGAATCATGTGAGCCGAGTTAACAAGGTTAAGTAGGCAGTCATTACTAGCGAGCCAGTCATTCAATCTTCTCTAGTTTAGCCACAGCTGCACTCTGAAACACGCTGCTCTGCAGCCATGTTTGGGCAATATTGTTAGTGTTTCAGCGTTTTTGTTGTGGTTGTGTTACGTGTGTTACCTGTACGCGCACGCGCTCCATTCTGTTCCGAAACCCTTGCAAAGCCTGCGGACGACTCCGGAGGCTGTTCGGTCGCTCCCTTCCATGATTTATGTCACTTACCGGAGCTGCACAATCGGTTTTTATGGCACCGCTCAAGAATAATAGTGCACATTACAACCCTTTAACATTGTGTGGCGTTGTCGAGTGAGACAAAGAGTGAGTTGGTAGCTTGTTTGTTGGTGGGTAATTTGTTAAAAAAAGTCATAGTAAAAAAAATTATCAAGTCATGTAAAATAATAGTTTCCTTTACCTTAACTATTACCCTTGATAAGATTGTTTATAGGATTCTTAGTTAGTTTCGTTATAAAATGGATGAATCAGCAATTTAATCATCTCTGAGCCTCAGCTGTTGTTATAATCGCGTTTATTAAATGCGTTACTATTTTTAATCAAACTTAATTTTGGTTTCGAAAAATAGAAAGGAAACTTTACCATTATGAAAATTTAGAAGGCATACACACTTCTTTGTTTCAGTGCGATTCGTTTCTCCGCACTATATTTCCCCATAAACATTATGGCAAATAAATAACATGCCATGCCAAAACAATAATTCACATCTTTACGAAGTTTCGTTAGTCCCCGATATTCTTTGCGCCCATGAGCGAGAGAGAGAGTGAGAGAAAGAGAAAGGAAAGGGCCATATTATCAAAATGTGTATCATATCATCAGCCGCCCTCTCCCGGGAGACACCCAACGAAACCTCTATCAATGGTTGCGGGGTGACGTTGAGAGGAGATGACTTACACTACTACCACACAATACTAGTGCTGGACTGCAGCAGGAGAAGTGACGAAAGAGGCTTTTGACGGAGAACGACGACCACCACCGTCAGAAGAAACTTGAAGCGGGCTGTAAACTGATAACACACCTTAGGGTGTAATAAATAAATCGAATAAACCGCACCGTCCACGGGCTCAGTTGTCGGCCGTGGGTGGACCTGTTGGTGTCCACAGTGTGGCAGTCTCGACAAACGTCAGATCTCGTGTTCTCTTGTTCCCTCTCCCCCAGATAGTGTGTTGTGTGTTTGCTGGCTGGTGTTGTTGATGGTGTGGTGATGAATTGATTTAATTTCGCGTGTTCAAACAGAGTGGTTCTTTTCTGTTGCTGTTCGGGGTACAATAAACGTTTCGTGCAAACGACCAACGGAGTAGGCATAGCGAAATAAAAAAAAGCCGACGAAACACCCTGTCAAACATGAGCCACCAGTGTAGGAGTGCGAGTGTGACAACGGTTCCCGTGAGCTATCGGTTTGTTGATTTTACAATTTGCTGACCATTTAAGAATTAGGAACCATTTCGGGCCGGTCTTGAGGCAACGTCAGTTCGCAGGTGTTTGCGTACACGATCCACAGCAATCTTCCAGGTGTTCCGCTTTGATTTGCTGTCGGTAAATCAAGCGATAAAACTGATGTATTACGCGGCTAATATGTAACCTTTTTCAATCTGCCGAGATAACATGAGCGCGTGTGTTTGTGTATACCACGAATCAACGCTTTTCGGTTGGAAAACCCTGTGTGTGCAAAATGTTGCTTACCGCAAACGTTCACGGACGTGTTTTCGGATGGTTGTATCAGTGGTGTTTGACAAAGAAAAACGTCTAATTCATATTACGGACCACTAAAACGCTAACGCCACACAACACACACACACTCACAGACAGGGACGCATAATCTTAAACACTCTTCGGAAAGGTGGTTGTGGGTCTGTGGTGCCTGCTGATAACTGCTGATTGCGCAAGTTACGATTATAGAGAGATACGCGAGTACCCCGCGTAGAGTTGACTCTCCGATAGCTGTTGAAGGATGTGCGATGGCTGTCGACGGCGTCGGTGGCACACAGTTTAATGAATCCGTCCCGGACGATGCAGAACCAACAGTTCTCTAATGCTCGTGTTTTCACTGTTTTGCTTGTCCCGCAGGCTTGGCCCATGTGAACTACCACTGTCGGAACAGTGGCTTGTCAATACACAACTGTCGCAGTCAGCGCAACCGTCGCAAGCATCGTTCTACTCCGCATCGCAAACCGGTGGCCAAAGTTTGGGTGGACTCGGTGGACTGTCAGCCTCTACACTGCCGATACAACAGCAACATTCCTCCAGCGCCCACCTGTCGCCATCTCAGTTGCAGAACCAAATCATCAACGCGCCCCAATCGGCAGCCGCCACAGCCGCACAGTCGGGAGCAGGAGGAGGCGCAGCAGCATCAGCAGCTACAGCATCACAACTGCAGAGTCAGTCAAAAATAATGAATGTCGTCGTACCATCCGTGGCCTGTCCGCCTACCGCATCTAAAAAGATTCGCCGCAAACCAGACACGAAGGTAAGTTTAGCAAGATCTTCTTCGTTTGAAATGATCATGGACTAATGGCAGTTTCCCTTTTCTATACTTTACTCACTATTGCAGCAACCACAGTCGCAGATCAACAAGTGCAACAACGAGAAACGTCGACGAGAGCTAGAAAATGAATATATTGAACAACTTGGCGAGTTCCTGCAGATCAAGCGGGATATGACCGCCTGCAAACCAGACAAAGCGGCGATACTGAGTGAAGTTGTACGAACGGTAAGTTTCCTGTTGTTACGTCTTCTGTGTTAGATTGATCAAAGTGTATAAAACTACTTCTAAACGCTCAAACAGGCAATCTAAAGATGTTACAAACGATAAAAACATCCCAAACGTGCTAAACTACTTACGTGGATCGTGCTGTTCATTTTATTGCCGCCGAATGCACTAGATCGACGTTTAACATTACCTACGTTGCACGATCGCTGTTTCGAATGTCCAGTCAGATTCAGTTGCTAACCTAATTTCCATAAACCTTGTGAAAACATGTTCCCAATGTGTTTGTCCAAATAAAAGAATATGTTAGTTTGATATGTTGATTATGTGTCGCTACTACCTGACAGCGTTCTACGATTCACAGTGTTTCAATCACAAACAGTCCGCGCGTAATGTTTGTAAACTGATTAGTTATGCCATCTTCGTTGATCGTAGTCATTCTGTTTCCGAGCATGCGACGAAGCTCTTGCTTCTCGTTCCATTTCGGTTGCATTGGAAACATTGACCATTACGTTTCATCGTCATTGCACGGTAGGCTTGCCAGTTTCCAGTAAAAAAAATAAATCTCTTCATACAATGGCGCCAGACGTCACTTAGGACGGATAAGCTTCTGATTGGGAGGGATTTATTTTTAGCGCAAACACTTGTTTTTTTTGCTTTGTATTGCACCAAGTTTTGCTTCTTTGCTTCGTCTACCAGACTGCCAGAGATGGATGGCTCTGGTAGTGATCTATTTCGCAATCTAGTTGAATTGCTGAACACAACTTTCAGCACAGCAAGTAATTTGCTCGAATAAATACATCAATCGACTCATCTCAGAGATTTGCTATAAACTACAACTATCTTAATCATAACGTTACTCATTAACTCTCTCGATTCTTTTTCAGTTTCGTCATATGCTAGAGCAAGGAAACCCGAATCTAACAGGTTCGCGGTGTTCCAAATGCTCGCCGGATTGTTCCGCTTCCTGTAAACTGCACCCAGTGCAACAGGGGGAGGTCTCGTCCACAGAACCGCCACTACCGGAGCCGTCGGTAAACGGCCACTCGCCGGAAAAATCAGCCTACTTCGAGGCAGTGCAGCACTACATCTCGAACGTCGGCTGGGCCCTACTCGAGATCAACTCGGAGGGTGTGATCGAATGTGCCACGGAGAACGTCCGCGACGTACTGCACTACTCGCGCACGGAGCTCCACGGACAGTCTATATATTCGTACCTGCATACTGGTGATCATTCAAAGCTGAGTCCTATTTTAAATAAGAATTCTTTTGAGCTAAACTGGGATCAAAATGAGGTGAGCGAAAGAGCTAGTGCAGAACATCTCGATAAGCATTAGATTTATAATTACGTATTAACATCGTTGCCTTTTACTTGCAGATGTTCTATCAGACGCCAAAGCGTACCATTCGAACTAAAATTCGTTGGCTACTAAGGGCGCCGGAAGGGGCAAACGAAACGATCGAGCAAAAGCAGCAGCGCTTGGAGAAGTACAAGGATCTGCTAATCATCTCCGCTCCTGTAAAGGATGATACGGAGGAATCGTCCTCGGTGCTCTGTCTAATTACACTACCCGAGGACGATCAGGCAGCGATAGAAACGACCACCATGCCACAAACGCAGGACGAGCAGCTAACACTGAAGCTGGATACTAGTGGTAACATTATAAGTATGTGTACACATTTCTAGCTCCTCCATTTCTCTATGCATCTCGGTTTTACTGACAAACCTTACTGCTTCATTTCAGATTATGACTCATCGACGCTAAGAAAACAGTTTGCAGGAAATCTTACCAAAGAAACTATACGGTCGATCTACGACATCTGCCACTATCAGGACCGGCAGCAGCTAAACGAGCATCTGGGTAACGTACGTTCGGCCAACGGGACCCCGCTCGAGCTCAACTATCGCCTACGTCTCGGCGGCCCGGACGTGTACGTACACGTAAAGACGCAATCGAAGCTCTTCCGCTGCACGAAACCAAACGAATCCGACTTCATCATGGCCGTCTGTACCGTGCTGACGGAGAACGAAGTCGCCATGCTGTCAGGAGACGGCGGAGGCGGCGGTGGAAGGATGATGATGGGCGGCGGTAGTGGCAGCGGTGGCCTTAACGCGACATTGAGCGGCAGTAACATTAACAGTAACAACAATGGCAGCGGCAGTAGCAACAGCAGCAGCAATCCTACCTCATCCTCGTCCCTGGGTCTGCTAATGCCAAGTACAAGCAGCTCGGTGACAGGTGGCGGCCTAAACGGAGGAAACGACGTCGTTGCCCGCCATATGGCCCAAATCACGCAGGGTGTCAGCAATATGGGCGGACCGCTGATGTCGAGTGTGCTGAATGGTGGCGGAAGCGGTCCCGCCGGGCCAGCCCAGGGCATGCTCGGTGGTCCCTCGGGTGGAGGTAGTGGTATGACCGGTGGAACCCTGAGTGGTCCTGGTGGCGGAGGCATGGTATTAGGCCCGGGTGGTGCCGGGCTAGGTATGGCCACGGGTGGTAGCGGTACCGGCATGGGAAGTGGACCAGCCGGTGGTGCCTCGATGGGCTCGATCGTTTCACCGCGCAGCAACCCAAATTCTTCGTCGCTCCTGTGCGGTCCCTCCTCCGACAGCAGTAACTTCTTCAACACGGACTTTGAGCTCGAATTTCCACATTCCACGTTCGACATGGAGTCAGTTGGTGTTGGGTGGGACTCGCGTCCCGACTCCCGGACCAGCGTCACCCCGGTCAGCACCCCACGACCTCCGTCCGTCAGCGCGTATAGTCCAGCGGCCGCCCCGATGTGTGCCTCGCCGATGACTCCGTACTACTCCGGTAGCACCATGGGTGGTATGCCATCGCCTTCAAACAACAACAACAACGGAGCAGGTGGTGGTGGTGGCGGCGGCAACAATGGCGGAAACCTCATCAATCCGAACATGTCGTTAAACAACAACAATAATAACACAAACAACAACAATACGGGCACACCCTTCGGGGCGAATGCGTTCCAGTTTCCGTTCGACGACAGCAAGGACAAGCTGCAAGACATTCAGTCGCAGCCGCAGCAGCAGCAACACCATCATCCGCACATGTCTCCAATGCAACAGCATCAGTCAACGATGCAATCGCAGCAAATGGTGCAACGACAGCAACATCAACAGCAACATCACCCGCACCAACAACACCAACAGCACTTACAACAACAGCAACAACAGCAGCAACCACAGCCTCCTGCGAATACGCACGATTCCGAGCGATTACGAAACCTGCTTACAACCAAGCGACCTCACTCAAATGCCTCGTCCTCATCCGGGTTGGATATGGACCATGATCATCGGAATCCTCCGAATCGAATCTTAAAGGTACGTGAAATTTCTTATCGAAGATGCTGTACCGCTGGTAGTTGTAATGTTACAAGCATTAAAAATATTGTCTCAAGTTGGTGTTGGATGGCAGTAGGTTTATGTAATAACTAGGTTTAACAATTAATCAGAAAAAGTTGGCTTTTAAAATTAGAACAATACCTCCATTTTGCAACTAATGCTTATGCTCGGATGAAACGCATCAACCGGATCATTTAGTAGTACTTAATTTCGTTTTTGGTACTGTCTTGCACCGTATCGAGCGTTGTTTCTTCATCTAATAGTAATTATATAACGTGTAAAGGACAATTGTTGCTAATAGTTTTCCCCTTCGTCCTGTGTTTTCTGTAGAGTTACATTATGGTAATTTAAACCCATCCCTAATACGTATTTCACTTTCAAAATGTGTAGTCCTTGCGCATCCTTACCTTCTTTCTTCTACCGTATATCGTTCCTTATGACCTTGTGTCTTTGACATCATTTATGTCAAGTGTGTTGGGTGATTGTGATGATAAATTATTTACGTATAAATTTGATATATTATTCACAACCTTTGTACAAAAATAATGTATTTTGTTTGGTAAGAAAATTGTTCTCCTCCGGCAAAACGTACTTCAATGTATTGGTTTTTAAATTACACTTCTTTTTGTGGTGCATGCTTTTAACCCATCCAGATTGTTTTCATATTTGAGCAAATACATAGACAGAATCCAATGAATGTAAATGATCATACAAATCCAGCTTGCCTGACGAAACATATAGCACCCGTTCTAGGGTTACTAAATTCGACAATTAACCGACAAATCGGTTACCTAATTGTTTTGCGTGTGTTTTGTTCCACTTCTTTTTTCCTACTCCCTTACATGCTTCCTCTTATTGTACGTTTCTCTTCTTCTCTTCCTCTCTTTTCTACTCGTATTGTTTCGATGTTTCGTTTTGTAGGGCTTGCTAAATTCCGAAGAAGATAAGGATAATAATGGCAATAAATTAAATACCGCATCTCTTTCACAACGTATACCTCAGTCAGTTAGAGCTTCAACGCAGAGTAGTGGTATTGTTGGTGGTGTTGTTGGTGGTGGTGGTAGTGGGCTGGGGTTAGCGGCCCGCTCGGGAAATGAGAATAGTAAATCCGTTGGCAATAATATGCTATTGCAGGTACGATCCTACTCCTGTTCTATCAGTCTCTCCTTTTATTTGTTTCTATCGTTTGTAGTTGCCACCGTTATGTTATCTTAATCAGTTTGCACATACTGTTGCTTATTATCTGATACGCTTTGCGATTTTCCGCCTACTTTTCATTTGTTATGATCATCTTGATCTTGTATACTACGTAACAAATTAAACCATACTTTGAAAACAACACTCTCACTCTATTCAAGGGAAATGAAAATGAGTTCGGTTACAGTTTTGTTTTGCTGTGAAACTAGTTATGGACACATTGTCTTGTTTTGCTACACCATAATAGTTAACCACACACTCCTAATACTAACATGTTTCCACGCGCTACCGTGCTGTTCAATTAGTTAGCTCCTGTATTTAGTCACTTTCTTTAACAATTAAAGTACCCATTTGCGAATTATTGTTTGCTGCCGACCGCTCTAACACACAAACCCTAACACATGAATTGGCACGATGGTTTTTTAGAGACTAGAAACCGTAACGCGATAAACGTGATACTCATGTGCAACCTTCTCCACACTCAACCATCATAATTCCAGCTGCTCAACGACAAAAGTGACGATGACGATAGTGACGGCCGCAACCGGCAAGGTCCGAGCGAACTTCTTAAGCAACTGCAGAAGGTTAAAGTAAGTGTTGTCCTCGGGTGTTAGCAGAAGCAGTTCTAGGACGTCTTGCAAAATGGTTGACAAATACTCTCACTAGGTGGAAAGCACCTTCTTTGTGCGTGTTAAAATCGGATTTGTGCTTGAGCGTTTATGTGTAATCGTTTCGTAAGCGTGGTATTGCAAATATTGCTATTGTAACTTACGAATAATTTTAAACAAATAATGCGGAATTTCATATCACAACAATTATCACAACATGTAGCGTTGTTAAGCTGCTAATATAACTTATCTGTGATGTAACTCTACAGAATAGCTTCCATAGAAGGCTTGCTAGACTTGCCTGCCTAACAGTGTACGTCATCTTCTTGCGCACCCTAATACATTATGTTTCGCGTTCTCTTCTCCACCAGGATGAGCCAAAGGAGCACAACACACCGAAACTGAACGACGAGGAACTGTTCCAGATGCTAAGGGTACAAAGTAACGATCGGAAACGACCTTCGACTGAGCCGGACGAAGGATCGGCTGTGAAGCGTACGGACAACAGACCGTCGAAGTTGCGCGAGCGCAACAAGATGCTCGCCTCGTTGCTGGCCAACCCGGCCAAAGCACCAATGCCAATGCAAACGGCGATGGCGTTCAATCGCATCATCCCGGACATACCGAACTCCGGGCTGGCCCGTCAGCCGACAGCCACACGTGCGAACGTGTCCAGCTCGACCGCGCCAAATCAGACACTTAATAATAATAACCTAACGACCAGCAACAATAATCTTAAACAAGTACAACAGCTGAACCAAATGCGTCTGCAACAGCAGCAACAACAGCAGCAGATGCGCAAATCAGCTATGCCTTCGCAATCACAACAACCTCCAACATCCTCCGATATCTACCTCAACCATCCACAGCAGCAACACCATCATCCACAACACCCGCAAGCGCACCAGCAGCACCTGCAGCAGCAGCAGCAGCATCATCCCCAGCACCACACGCCGCATCAGCAGGCCTCGATGATGCAGCAGCAGCAACAGCAGCAACTGCTGGCCGCCCAGCGGCAGCAGAACTTCTCTCCCGCGATTCAGGACTCCGGTATCGGGTCAGCGGGCGGTGGTGGTTCGTTTGCAACATCGACATCCGCTACCTCGACGCAGCTCGGCTCCGAGTGGGACCCGGAGCTCAACGAAATACTTAATCACGTGATCGAGATTGCACCGGAAGGCGACTTTGCCGAAAGTGAACTCAACAGTATCTTAGGTAAAACATGCAGCAAATCATCAATATGGGCTTGTTAGAAAAGTTATAACTGATTGCGTGCAATTTTCTTTACAACTCACAGGCTTAAGTCCAATCGAATCGTCTACATCATCGGTTGTGCCGTCGCAGTCTAGCCAGCCAGATATTCACGAAAAGTTGGCGATCAACGCGATTCAGAAATCGTTGATGCAGTACGAAAACGTTAGCTCACCAATGCAACCGCAACCTCCCCAGCAGCCACAGTTCAGCGGAAGTCCGCCGGCGTATCCACTACACGGGATGGCTGGTGGAGCTGGCAGTGGTGGAAGTGGGGGTCCGGGTAGTGCCGGTGGTGGTGGCAGTGGATCAAGCATAGGTCCTGTCGGTCCTCCTGGTGGCAGTGGTGGTCCTGGAGCTGGAGGAGGTGGTGGTCCTGGTGCCGGAACGGGTGTTAGTGGCGGCGCCGCTATGCAGCAATCGTCGCAGGCAGGTCCAAATCAAAACTTCACACCGCCTCCAGTGTACACACAGCGCATGCGGATACCACCGGGTCAGCTGGGCAGCGGTAATGCCGGTGCTGGTGTACTACCGAACATGCTTGCCATGCAGAAACTGCAGCATCAAACTCGCGACCGAATACTACAGGAACAGCAGCGGACGAGGTTGCTGCAGCAACAGCAAAAGCAGCAGATGGTGGTGACGGTGAACCCAACCGCGAACTCAGACCTTGGTCGTAAGTTTCCTATACCGCGGGGAGCCTATGCGGTCCGTTTCAATACTGTGGATAAATTAAGGAAATTTTCGATTTCCGTTTCAGCTCCAAACGTTACACTGACACGAGCAAACAATGTGCCAGATTCACAGCTCAGTCCCGGATTTTCACCGAGTCTGATACAGCAACAGCTGAGTCCTAGCCAACGTACGCAGCTTAGTCCGCAACAAGCAGGTATGGCTTTTTTGTAACTCTATTTATTTATTGGATTATAATCGAATATTTACCACACTGATCGAGACAAGCACGATTGCTTCGAAAAGGGCACGTCGGTAGTCATTTAAATTAATTTTGAGTTTTTTTTTTCTTTATGAGTCACTCGTTTTTAGAATGCTTGGATCAAAATCTGATGAATTTTGTTATGAATTGTGTGAGTTTCAAAAGTTGAGGTTGTGGGTTTACGACTTTGAGGTTTGGTTTTATATTCGAGACTTTTAAATTTTAAAACTCATCCACGAGCTTCAATTTTTGTTTGTAAAGTGGTATGATATGAACTTGGAACTTGAACATTAATTTTTATTACCTCTAAAGAGCTTATCATGAATGAATGTAAGATATTCCTAAAAACACATCTTAAGACATGCACACAGAACAAAAGAACGACTTACACTAACATGATGAACGGTCATCTCAAAATCAATACAGGATTCCAAGGCAACCCGTTCAACAACAATCCAGGCCATCGATTATCTCCTCAGCTGCAGCAAATGGTGTCCGGCTTTGGCAATGCAGCCGGTAACGTCAACCAGCAGCTATCCCCTCGCCAGCCACCGTTTGGTGGTGGTGTCGGTGGGCAAACGGTCAGCCAACCGAATGTAGTCGTGCCAGGACAATCACCCCAGCAGCAGCAACAGCAACAGCAGCAACAGCAGCAGCAACAACAACAACAGTGGCAGCAGAACACGAATGCAAGGCTGTCCATACAGCAGCAGAACCCAATGCTCAATGCTCAGCTTTCGGTAAAGTCGCCCTCCGCTCAATTAATTCCAATGTATTCCATATATTAACGATGTTCCTTCTCGAACAGTCCGTGGGCGGATTTAATCCGAACGCAGCCGCCAATCGGCAGTTTGTCGGTCCACCTCAACGGCAGCGAAACACGCTCAACAGTCCCGGAACGCCACGGCAGCAGAATGCATTCGGTAGCTCCATGGTGGACGGTGGCGGGTTTCCCGGTCCACCCAGTCCATCGCCGGTCGGTGTGTCTGCACCGAACTTTGCCAATCCCGTCTATGCCAACCAGCAGATGAGGCTCCAGCGGCAAGGCAGTGTGCCTCCGCAAGCAACTCAACACTTGCCAGGTAAGATTTCGTTCGGGGGATTTAGTAGCCTTGAATGTTGACCATGTTTTCAAAAAAAAAAGAAAATATTTCTAAAACGTGTTTCGCAACACATAACAAGATCTGAGTGATTGAGTTACAGTCGGACAGTCGGTTTAAAATGAGTTCCCACTATATTGAACTTGAATTGGTATTAGTATCGTTGAAAGAACTGAAAACGGAAACGAAAGATACTTTAGTGGCGAAATTAAAATACTCTGCTCCCCGTCTTAGTCGTAGAAGGTAGAGAACAAGAACACATGCTAAAGACGATCGCTATTTTCTGCAGGATCGCCCCGTTCCGCGTACGGTGGACATGGGCCCGGTCCGGATGCCACCGGTTACGGTATGATGTTCGGTAATGCGACAGCAATGCAGCAGCACACGGCGAACTCACCAGGCGATTTCTACAATCGCAGTCAAACTGGTAAGAGAGCGCTCGACAGTGGCAGCGCAAGCAACAACAAACCTCCCCCAAACCATCCGCAAAGCACTCTACACACATTGCACGCACGGACATCCACATCCCCAACGCCCCATTAGCATACAGACGCAATGATTACACCAACCACTCGCCACGTGAAAAACCACGGCCCATCACGTCTCTTCCGTCACGCATCACACACAATCGTAAAGACGGTATTCTGATCCGATCGGAAAAAGGAGCTGCCAAATCAGAGTCGTAAAAGCTTCGGCGTTAGTTTGAAAATTCACTTGTTTTTCATTTGACAATTTGCTATTTACAATTTGAAGCGCAAACTATCATATCTGAAGTTCCAACATGTTTGCGTTAAAACATCATTTTTTAAAAAGTTCCATTAAGTTCTATTCCATTCGATTCCAACTGATTCCAGCTTTGGAGCTTCTGCGATGTTACGACCAGCGAACGTTTTCGATCCGTACAGTATAAATGTCGCACGAACAGTATTGTGTAAATTGGGTGATTGAAAAGATAAAATGTGTGGGTGATAGTAGGTGTGCTGGTGATGATGAAAAAGCGGTCTTGTTTGGGGCGAAGGCGTGGATGCATTTTCTTTCGTCGTTCCTCGATTTGGTCTCCCTCTTTCTCTCTTGCGCTCTGTGCTCACCATACTTTCATAAATTGTGTTGTGTTGTTCGTTTCTTACCTCATGTTCTTGTTCTCTGTTCGTGTTTACATCACCCACTCACTCCCATACTTCATCCATCATTTGGCAAAAGGATTATGAGGGCATGGGGAGGGTATCACTTTTAGCTCCAATATGATAATCATGACTGTATGAGATGCTGTGATCGTTAAGTGTCGGCCTTCTTTTATTGTTGTAAATCAACTATCAACTCTGTATGTTTGTGTTTGGTGTATTTTACTTTGTGTCGAGGAGCTGATTACACAACTAAAAACAATCTCGCTCCTGCTAAACTGTGGTTACTCGTTTCACTCTCTCTTCGAACACGCTGTATTTTACCTATTTCCCTGGGTTTGCTAAGCAAAACGTGTTAACGTCGTGTCCGTTTTATGTGTATGTGTTTACCGTGCTTTTTGTGACTAACCATACTCGCTGGTATAAAAATGTAATGTTTGTATACTTTGTTCTTAAACGATCTTCGATTACAGGGCGTGTACAGACTAAGGAGTTTGAACTTTTGAAGTAATTCTTCGTTATCGCAGTAGCTCATCGATCGAGATGATTCAACAACCTTCAGAACTCTTCTCTTTATAAATGAATATTTGTTCTTGTGTATCACTCATCCCCCCACCCGCTTAGGAGATTGTACATATCGAATGGTTTCACATTAAGGTCCATCATGTTGTGTTATTTTTAATACTACTGTGTACCCACCACCGCAACTACCACCTTCACCTACAACAAACGCGATCGTTACTGTCTCTTGTAAATATGTTAAGAGAATAACGCACCTCCGTCAAATTTAACACCTTTTATGAACGCGTGCTCTCGTATGTGTTTGTGTACGCACCCTGCCATATATCATCGTGGTTTCTTTTTGGGCCATTTCATCGCACCGTTTCACCGATAGACTCCATCGGTATCTTTAATACCTGTCCATTCCTGTCTTTATCCAATGTCCTTGATTGTTTTTATTCCGTGTGCCCCTCGGGTGCCACGCATGTATGTATGTATGAATATTCCTTGTACGCCTCCATCCGTGTCATTAGTGCGCCCCAAGCCCGGAAGTCGACTGGTTCCGGCAGTGTGTAGAAATGCGCCACCCATCGTCGCTCACTAATGACGTTCTCTTCGCAGGTATGAACGGTGTTATCGGTGGTGGCAATAGTATTGGTGGTGGAAGCGGCGGCAGCACCGGCGTCAACGGCATCGGCATGAACGGTGGTACCGGTGGTCCCACTGGGACTCCCGGCCCGGGCTTAAACCATTCGGAGCTGGTACGGCAGGAACTGCGGGCCGTTGTCAGTGGTCGTGCGCATCGTCCACCACCGCACAGTCCGATGGGTTTATCGCCGCTCGGAGGAATGTCCCTGCAAGGCTGCAACGATGGCGCTATCGGAAGTAGTGGTAGTGTTGGTGGTGGTGGTGGTAGTGTTGATCGCGTCGCAGGAGGTCTCAATATACCCAGTAATGGTAGTTGCCTCCCCAACTCGTCGTCGACGACGTCATCCCCATCGTCAGCGGGTATGCTGAGTGGTATCGGTAGTGGTGGTGGTGGTAGTATTGGTGGAAGAGGAGGTGCCCGAACGTCTTTGTCGGACACCGGTACGTCCGGAGCGATGCTGCACAGCTCCGGTAACTCTTCCAACTCCGGCCTCGATCCATCGATGCTGTTCAATTTCCATCTCAACCAGAAAGGTTAGTGATAGTCGTACTGTCCCCATTCCCAACCCCGGGGCAAGTTATTATTGGGACGTGATCTGATATCGACCGACTCTGATGGACCTTCGTGAAGTGTGACCTTTTCCTCGATGCTTTTATCTCACCGGGAACATAGCTCCAGGGTGCGCTGTGTGTTAATTGTACGCTTCTTTTTCTTATCTTATTTCTTCCTCGGTGCTCTGCGATGCGCAAACGTTAAGTATCCACAGCCCTAAGAAACGCCTCAAACGCGGAACCAAACAAAAGTTCCTCCATCGACGACGGATCATCCTTTAGTAACGATGAACCGGTAATCGACGCGTCGGTCGTTGATAGTGTACCGTCCGTCGAGCGATACGATAAGCTTGCAGGAACGGAGGATGAAAATCACAATCCTTGTCCGGCGGCACTGGTGGTGGTAAGCAGTGATGCGTGTGTCTCGCATTCATCCATACTCAACTCCACGTAGCCAATGCACCACACACTGGAAGGCTGTGTAGACCCCGATATGAAGTGGGTTCGCCCGAAACTGTAGTGATACTTGTACGATACAAGTCATACACGGATACACTTTTGCCACCGTCACCTTCTTTGTGAAGCAATGCTCGTAGGATTTTAGATTTCAGACACTTTCCTTCCGACCTGCTCACCCTCCATCACTGACACGCGATGGAATTTTAGTTTCTAGTGGCAAAGGTGTCTTTGCCACGCAGGGGCACGCATCGCAATTAATCGCACTGTTGGTGTACGATGGGTAAAAAGACCTCTATCTATCCAGGACACGAACCTAATTATAGCAAGTGCTTTCTGTGTATGTGTGTTACAAATCAAATCATCCACTCTTATAGGCTTTAGCTATTCTTCGTTTCGTTTCATTGCTTTCTGCAAAACGTGCATATACATATCAACCCACCCTCTTTCAACCGTTCATTCACCCTGGCGCCATTGCAGCATACACAATGTGTTTAACCCATAGAGAATGTATCCAATGTATCTATCAGATCTGTATAGCACATCCGCCATAGGTGTACTTGCCGTTTGGCGTTGGTATAATAAGTACATTCCGTTAATTGATTTACCTTTTCGTTCTTTTTTTCTTATCATCTTCGCCATCCCCTTTCGTCCCTCCTACCCGCGTGTAGAGTTTTTCGGAGGAAATACGAGTCGGTGACCCGAGAAATTCATCCCTTCTTCTGCAAAAGCTTCTATCGGACTGAAGTGAGAACGCGTGCTGCCGGACCGGTTGGGAGCTGATGGAGGAGAGCCCTGGCACGTGAACGCCCTTTAGCTACAAGCTGGCGAGACAAGTGTGCTAATGTTATTCGTTTTAAAGCGGGCCAAAAGACGGTGGTACGGGGTTCTGGCGACAAGGTCGTCATTCTGATCGATCGGTGAAGGAGGATTAAAGAAGAAAACATACCTTGCAAGTGTACTGAACTGACCCACCCGGGTGGGGGACGAAGATGGAAAGGAAGAAGCTCTACCAGCATGCGTTATACAACACGCACGCACACCGGGTGGAGCAACGCAACAAATGATACAACCGATTTGTGATTTGAAATGTTGAAAACAAAATAAAATGAAACAAAAAAAAACAAACATAAAATAAATAAACTAAAAGTGCACCGCTCGCGGGCGGTGTCGTGTACAGAAATGATACAAAATGATATGAAAATAGTGAAGTAGAAGAAGAAAACGAAATGTGCAGAGGAAAACAAATGCATGTGATGTGCATGTAAAAATTTAAAAACATACAAAATAGAACAAAGAAAATAACGAAAACGATGGGGACGAACGATGAATTTACGAGCTCTAACTGCTATCGTATTGTAGGCTAAAAGATGTACATATTAACCCCGTGCATATGTTACACAGTAAAACAAAAACAAAACACACACAATAAGCTTAGCAAAAGTCAAACGCCAGGCAGGAGAAATACTTCTTTAAACATATTGGCAAAGAACGTGCAAACGAGAGAGAAAGAGACAACTACAACGTCGAACAGTTGTTCATAGTACGAAGTGTAACAGCAAGAAAAAAACACACATGCGAATACGAAGTGCGAAACAAAAAATAATGAACGCAAATAGAAATACCTCTTACTTTAGTTGAAAGTAAAAGCTACAAACAGTGAACAGTGATGATAAGCTTGGAAAATGAATAATTACACCCTTCGGCACACAATGATACAAAAACACAGAAACATGCAAACGAACAGACAGATAGGACCGCCTTGTCAGTAAACCTGTTCACACCAGCGAGCATATGACATGCAAACCCAAACCAAATCATAGTAGCAAAGGCTTAAACACATTTGACGCGAGAGTTTGTGTGTGTGCATGAGAAGGATATAGAACGAATTCCATGTGATGCGCATGCTACAGGGAAGAAAGTAAGCGGCAAAAACACACACACACACACATACAAACACGCGCACACTAACACAGAAAACAATGAATCGGTTTCGAGAAAATGTGTGTGAAAGTAGTGTAAGCCCAGCTCTCGGTGCTTTTTCGAACGTGAAACTAAAATAACTCGAAACAGCCCAAAACAAGCTAAATGGAAACAACAGCAAACAAACATAACAAAACACACAACAACTCATACACACACATACACACTCACACTGCCGGTCGAAGAAGAAAACGTTCGTGTACTGTGATAATTTCTACTTTTTTCGATACCACGAACCTTCCGGTACCGGTGTGTTGATAAATATACATTTTCATATGTGCTGTTTGCTTTGTTTGTTACTTTACAATCCCATCCCTTCTCCCTCTATCCCGACACCCCCGTTATACATCCTTTCCCTACGACCTCGTTCGTTCGTTCGGAAAAGCTCTTCAGCTTCCGATGGCAATGATTTTGACGGTTTTTTTGCTGTTGCGTTTTTGTGTGTTGTTAAATCGCTCGCCCACCACAAACAAAGCTGGCTCGTTTCGGCTTGCAAGTTTCACAGCCGACGGGTGCATCGTTGCTAGTGTAGCCCAATATTCATTGTAGCATTTCTGTCGCGTGCGCGTGTTAGTGTGCGCGTGTGTGGATGTAAATCTTTTCACCTTTCTCTCTCGCTCCCAAAGGCTTACTGCTGTTGTTGTTGTTGTTGTTGTTTTCGTTTCTGAAGACACGACAGGATAAAAAAAACTGTCTTAAAACAAACCCAAACCTGTGGAGGACTCAGAACACATCCTCCAGAACGCTTTCGATCGTTGCATAATCGTTGCATTGCGCACGCATACACGCATCTATATATTGGTGATCGTTTTTTTGTTGTAAATATTATTTTGAATTGTAAAATTTGTACAAGTTTTTTTATTATTATTACTATTACTGGTTAATATCTACAAAATGGATTTTTCTTCCTTTAATTGCTCTTTGTTCGTTAGTTTCGGGTTCGGAAATGGCAAGGCTTAACATTATAGGGTTAGACAAATTTAAAACAAAGAAACCAATCACTTTCACACACCAACCAACAAACACACAAGTATCACGAACTCACAAAAACACACAGATGTTTTTCTTCATTATAGTATTGTTATTACGTTTTCCTTTCCTTCGTGTCTGTGGGTGTCGTAATCGCATTCAAGATTAATATTGTTATGCGTGTTTTTTTTAGTCGTCTACTTCCTGCGCACTATCTGTACCAGAACCTTGTGTTTATTATGTTTCTTTTCGTTTTTGTTCTGTTAATGTTATTATTCTCTTTACTACTGTCCTAGAAATATGATTTGTGTAGAAATGCCAACAGTTTGTTTGTTGATTTCTCTTTTATTCGTTCAACTATCTTCATTCCTTTGCTGATCTTCATAAGACCATTTACACATACATACAGACACTCATACACACAAACACATACACATACTATACCGTTTCTTTTCCTTGCAACACGAACACAACACCATACCGAAAGAAGTACACAGAGAGACCGATTGAAAACCAATCTGGATCACTACGATTATGATTATTATCGTCATAACTTCTGTAATATTATTATTATTATTATATTAATATTATTAATATTATTATTATTTTCTATTAAATATATTATTATTATTATTGCTATTCTATTATATGGTTTACACGTTGAGGTTAGTTTTATTCTTTGTGTTTTATGATAAAAGGAGCATTGAGTGATTGAGAAAACTCTTACGAAGACAAACGAAGCAAAGGAAGTTGTGTACGCCCGACTGGAACGAAAAAGCTAGCCACAGAAACGATAAATTATTACAAAACTATAAAAAAACGAATCGAATGAATTCTTTCTCGTCCATACGTCATCGCACCACGGTTGAGGAGCAAGGGAAACCAGATGCACGATGGACATGGCGGGAAATGCTGAACCGCAATGACAAACAAACAAACAAAAAATGCGTGCTAAAATGGCGTGATCGCATCGTTCGGAAACGAAAACACTCGAAAGTTTTTAACTGGTAAAAAAAAACCTAGCCAAGAACATGAAGAGGGCGAGAAAGTAAGAGAGAAAGTGGAAGATGTGGTGAGCATATATGATTTGTTATTAATTATTGAATAATAAACAAAAACTCCATAAAATATATTTTATTTTTCGCTTTTTTTTGTGTTATCACAATATTTTGTTCCCTCTTCGGTTAAACAGTGTACGTGTGTAAATTTTTTTTCCTATTCCCACATTGTTGTTACGATTTTCTCTTTATTATTGCCATGCCTTTAGTTTTTATTTTATTTTCTTATCGACAACATTTTTCTTCATGCTGGCTGAACGCAATAGCTTCGCACATGCCTAACAATCTAGAAATTTGTAAAAAAAAAATATCAGCTACACTACCCATAGTACATGAACAAAGTGCATTATCCGGGCATTTGAAGAGCGTCGTTGTCGTCCTCGTTAAAGTTTGGCTAACCTCAGACGCAAAATCAAACCTCAAAACTCAACGGCACACCAACTGCTCAGCAACCCAAACGCTTCATCGCAGTTGGCTTAGGGATTGTTTATTTGAGCAACGTAAAACGAAATGCGAACGTCACCGGACGAGGGGATTTAGAAGAAATCTGTAACCGAAGTAAAAGGTAGAACATTTAAACAACAAAAATAACACAGTCCGCAGTCCCGACTGATGCAACAAAGAACCAAACTTAAGAAAAATACAAATACGTAAAGCTTATGATAGCAAACAGAAATAAAAAAAAAAAAGGCTCACAGAAAGGAGCGTGCACCGAAGGGGTTTCAGTGTACGATTTAAGCACAAGTGCTGTCGCGCACCTTCCAGAGCTGTACACTTCATACTCTTTTTTGCATTTGGCAAATCAAATTGTAAAACAAACGTAACCGTATATATCTATCCTCCTGTGTTTCTCTCTACGCTGAACGGCTTGCTGCGATGCAAGATTTATTGGAGTAAGCGTTCGAAGGAAAACGGGACACGAAAATAGTCAGATTAAATGAAAAGAAAAATACAAACACACAAACAACCGTTTAAACAAATCGACACTGCCTGTTCTCGAACCAGAACAAAACAAAAACGACAACAAAACAAGAGAACCAAACGTAAAACAAAAACAACACAGTGTGCGGCCAACAGATTCGTTTGTACTGTGGGAGAAGCACCAGCAGTGTGGAAATTCTTTCCGTAAACGATCATCTATTTTTTCCACTAGAATACAACGAGAACTTGAAGTGACAGCAGGAAAAGATGTTCAATAAGGCAGTTGTAGCGTATTTATTTCTGGTACTACCAGTATTTTGACCATTTTGACCGCTTAGAAATATCGTGCTTGATATGCATGTTTTGGAGCGATTGTCGAAGTTTTTTGAGATTTTGTTTTTAAAATTAAGTTTGCTTCTGGTTTTGCCACAATGTTGATCTTTTCCAAAAATTCAACTTTGACATTTTTGAAAACTGAAATTTTCTTCTTTTAAACATTTCAACAATATGCGATGTAAAATACTTTAAATTCTTTGTAAAATTGAAAAATCACGTGGCTTTAAATGTGGACAACGAATTTTACATCGTCTTGAAATGCGCGAGTATTACTATTGCGTTATCAAATGATAACAGTATTGCAAAAAAGTATTCAAAAATCAGCAAAAGTAACATAGTACGAACTGGTACAATTTTTGAAGAACAATACTTTCTACTCTCTCTTTAAGTTTTCGTTGCATTTAAAAAACCAAGCCTAAAAGTCGGTATTTGATTCTAATTTTAACTGTTGACATGTTATGTTTTTATTACACATTTTATTTTTACCTTTGGTGGTTTTTATGCATACCC
This sequence comes from Anopheles farauti No. 4, assembly GCA_000956215.1. Taxonomy (NCBI): domain Eukaryota; kingdom Metazoa; phylum Arthropoda; class Insecta; order Diptera; family Culicidae; genus Anopheles; species Anopheles farauti No. 4. The sequence goes on along the minus strand of JXWZ01005315.1, from coordinate 2,232 downwards.
GCACACATGTATATTTATGTGAAGCGCTTTGTTCCCATTTTGATTTCCCACTTTCTGAAGCTGGAACGGCACGCCTTCAAGCACTAATTTTGAAAACAAAAAAAACTGAAGTGTAACAAAGAAACAACAAACTACAAAAATATAACAAAACAACGTACAAACTCTGTCTGGGTATAATCGATTAAATGCACGTTTGTGTTTGTGAAATATTTAATAAACATAAAGACAACAAAACACACTTCTTGTTAACGTAAACCAGAGTCGAATAAGATGAGCGTTGCGCGTAATGGTTGAAAGTTGGTAAATTAAACAAAACCAACTACCATGATCATATAGAAGAAAAAAAGTAAAAAAAAACGAAACCGCGCCCACACAAACACACGCCAATCACAAAACAAACTCAACAAAACAAAACAAAAAATGCAACAAAAAAGAACACATTCTATATAAATATATTTACTCTAGTTACCAGTGTCAGTGTGTAAAATGGTGTATAATAAATGTTTCTTCTTCGACGATTTGTGTGACGAAAGCTGTGCGAAACAAAACGAAAAAAAGGAAAACAAAACAAAACAAAACAATTCGGAACTGAAGTATTTATGATGCCGTCACGACCGTGCGACTAAATGTATGGGAGTTGGTATTAGTGTGGTAATGCAAAAACGCTATCCCTGTTCGAAATTCCGCGAAAGAAAGTCGACATTTGTTTTCTTTTCGCGATAAGTGACGGTTAGGATACCCTCTAGAACCCTCAAAGAACCTGATAGAACCTCGCGCTTATTTGGAGAGCGTGTTTGTGCTACACGAGTTTTCACGCAAATTATGGTGCAACACATGCAGTTCGATTTCGAATGGTAGAAGAAAGTCTTGCTTGCTTGCTGACAAAAAGCCTTCTCGCCCATTCGCGACAAAATACAAACTTAACTAAACCTCCTTGGTTGAAAACGACAAACATGTTAGGAATGCAGCGTTAGCGTGAGCGAGTTAAATCCCTCTAGTGGATTACAACAAAGCAAGAATGAAGCACAACGTAAAATGAGAGAATAAATTACAATTGAAACACTCAATAATACAGCATGAATGTCGATAAAGGGTAACGAAGATACTTTTTCGATTAAAAACACTCCATCAGCGAGTGAAGGCTCTGTTAAAAGCGTTCAATAATTTTGTTTACAGAATCGAATTTCATTCAATTCTCAATCGTTTTGAATTCTCGTTTTAGTTTTTTTATTCATTGAAAGAAGCCGAGATCCCAAAAAGAGTGTGTTCATAACGCTCTGAAAAGTTTGGTCACGTTTCTCTAAGTTTATAGTATCACAACGTTATCTGGTTTATTTTAATTTGTCTTATACATAGCCAAAAATACATTACAATGAAAGACAGAGAAAGCCTTTTCGGCACAATTTTATATTTTATTTCATTACTTTTACCAGAATTCACAACTTTACTATAAAAAAAAAAAGAACAGCCTTAAAGAACAGGTAAAGTTTCCACAGTGGAGAAAGTTTTCCTACTAACTTCCTAAAAGCTGGAGTTCGTGGCGATATTAGTGTTTACTTTTCGCTACTGTCGCATGCTAGCGCCCCCTTGAAGCAACTTTTGGAAGCTCCAGAGCCAACCATGTGCTCCAGATTGGGTCACATAATTTATTGAGAAATGGTTGAGGATAAAAAAAAGAATAGGCATAGATTCTTTTTCGATTATTGACATCCAGTTAATTTTAAATTAAAACTTTGTTTTTATTCTACGACATTTAGCGTTTATATCCAAACATAAATGGTGCACCATAATTTGTGTGAGATACTCGTGAACCATTTGCTGTAACATTTAAACTCCAGCATTTCGGATTTGTACAAAAACGTACGAAGAGTAGATTGAAAAAAAAATAATAATTTTAAGTAGCGTACGGTATCGTTTTGTAGTTCACACACCGACTGAGCAAATTAATGAAAAAAAAGACAAGAACGTTCGAAAATCAAAATTGTTGGACATATTTTTAGTAGGGCGTAAGGAAAGGGCACAAATAGAACGAAATATGGTCCCGTAGAGAATATGTATAAAGTATATTGTTTATTATTAACTATACTTTTATCATTCAGACGCCTTTGGTTTAACCGATTGATCCGCAACGATTAGACTGCAGCAAACATTGGATAAAAACAAACGGAGACTCCAAGCGGTACGATTTTAATTGGAGCTGAAGACACAAACAATACACACACACACACCCAC
>JXWZ01005312.1:0-10378 GCA_000956215.1 Anopheles farauti No. 4 | reverse complement strand
GGGCCGCTGCGTCAGATGCAGGATCTGGCGCGCCGGATAGCGAAGGTGTCGAACGAGTGCAAGGTGGAGGTGGACGAGGAGCGGTACGTGGAATCGTTCAAGCCGTCGCTGATGGACGTGGTGCTGGCCTGGTGTAAGGGTGCCTCGTTCTCGCAGCTCTGCAAGATGACGGACATCTTCGAGGGTTCGATCATTCGGTGCATGCGCCGGCTGGAGGAGCTGCTGCGGCAGATGGTCCAGGCTTCGAAAACGATCGGCAACACGGATCTTGAGAACAAGTTCGCCGAGGCGATCCGGTTGCTGAAGCGCGATATCGTGTTTGCGGCTTCGCTGTATCTGTAGTTTGAAAGCGTAAACTACGGCTTTTGCATGTGGCTTGCAATAGCTAACAAGGGTAAATAATCAACTAATAAACCGTGTAAGAGTACGATTTACGTGATTGTTCGAGTGTATGTTTCCATTCTTTGGAGTCAGTTTAGTTAGTTGTTTTATGTACTTTGGTGTAATGTCTCTGCTCCAAGCGCCACACACGATAGACGTCAATTTGTTCAGTTGTAGATAAGCAGTTGGCATTTAGGATTAGTATCCCTTCGATTTGTTAGTTTAAATTCTCATCCCTAGATGGCGTTGGTGTAGCTATAGGCATTCAAAACACACGAATACTACCTAAGGAATGCGTTCCAGGACCTCACGAAATCTTGTCGAGTTGATTAGTATAATTGTTATGATAGTAACAGTTGATAGGAACTTCGCTAGGGTGACACAAGAGAAACGCACAAAGCAAGGATAGAACCCCCTTCGTTCGGGCGAATTCAGCAAGAGGTTCCGGTGAGTAATCACGTAATAAGTGCGAAAATGAGAAATTATACAACGGTGTTTACAGTAATTTTTATCGCAAAATAATGTTACTGAAAAATATATTCAAAATAAAGGTGGCAACACCTATGCAAACTATTATTGGTTAAAGTATTCGTTTATTTTTTTTCAGATTTTCTATCCTTTGGCAAGATCTTAGCCATCTTATTTCTTAGCGTTTTACAGCTACAATCGTCTGCATATCCTTGCGTATCTGGTATTGAAATCTTTATTTTCATTCCACTCAACCCCTAACGGCCATTTCGAAAAGGTCCCGATTCCAACCAACTCCAGCGCCTGCTGTGGAGAGTTTTGGAAAGGCTTTCCGAGCCCGCACAGGACATTCGCGGACATGTTCCCACTATCGATCCCACCACAAGTGTCAAGTTGGGGGCTCTCTCCACCTCTCACGCGAAAGGCGCTAGGAAAAAAGCGCCTGACAGCGACGACAGTGGCGGCGTTCTCGAGCTGTTCTCCCGTTGTTGGTGGTGCCGTTTCGCATGTGCGTGTGTGGCGTGCTTTCCTTTTTTCCTCCCTCTTCACTATCGTGCAAACCGTGCAAGGTTTAGCCCTGGAACGAAGGTGCATAGTGGGGTGAAATTGGTGTCCTTAGCGCGTGACGAAAACGATAACTCCCCGCGTGTGCTTCCGTGATTTGGGTTGGGTAGTTCGCCTTTTCGTTCGCCCATCGCTCGCGACTCCACTCCGGACGCTCGGGAGTCTCGGGGCGGGCAGGCCGACGAAAAAGGGATGTTTCGTGGCGCGTGCGCATCCGGTCTGTGACTCGCGCAACGGCGTTTTTCCGCCACAACTCTCACGTGCTGCTCTCTTTCGCTCCGTATGTTGGGTCGCGTCCAAAGAATACGCGCGTTTCCTACTAGCCCGTTGTTCGTAGTATATCCGCCTAGCGTACGGGTACGGGTGCTCGTGTTCCCGTGCGTGTTTCGACCGTAGACGAGCGTCTTCTGCTGCGTGCCGTGCGAAGCGCTGTTGTTGGTGTGTTGGGTGATAGGTCTTTTTTTTTTTCTCCTCTCGAACCCCCGTGTGTACACGGGCACAACGTTGGGGTGGGTTGTGTAGCGCCGATCAGCGTGTGCTGTGAGATTTGTTAACGACAGGAACAAAAAGAAAAAGTGGTGCAATTTGATTTGAAAAGATACTGAAAGCTTCCAACACCTCGACTGTCCCCGCGTGGTGTAAGGACAATGGCTGCGGAAAGGAAGTATGTGTTCTGCAAATTTTATCCGCCTGCGGGCTTTATCCTCTCCACCCCGTGTGTGTGTATGTGTGTATGCGTGTGCGAGTGTGTGAACCATCCGAATTTGACACAGATTGGCGGTGGCTGTTCGTGGGTGGTTGTGTAAATTTATATCTATATATCGTCCAACTCCACCAACCCGAAGTAAACCAACTCCGGTGCCAACAACCGTAAATGAGTGTGCCCAAAAGAAACACAATCGCCCTTGCCCACACCCCGCTGGTGGCGGTGGCGGTGGCGTTGTGCAAAAAAAAAACCGTTCTCCACCGATCCACTCCCCCACCCCCTCACCGCGAAGGAGAAAACGCGCGCGGGCCTCGCCGAAAGGTAGCTGAACCGAAAAATCGTTTCCATTTCGCTTGTACTCGGATCGGTGGTGATTATACTAACTCGATTAGACGGATGTTAGACGACGACGGCGACGACGTGGTGCCGAAGTGGTCCCGTTCCCTTCTCCCGCGCGGGACGGGACGCTCTTGCTCGCACACTCTCTCTCTCTCTCACACACACACGCCGCCTGGTGGAGCTTTCATCGAGCCCAGTGTGGCACGCGTGCGTGCATGAAACCAGTGTGCAGTGTGTGTGTGTGTGTGTGTGTGCCAGACCGAACGCAAACGGAACGAGGTTTCTTCGAACAAATACCGTGAGTGGTGCTCCCCACCTGCTCCCTACCCGGTTGTTGCGAATTAAAAAAAAAACACACAAAAAGAAAAATATAGCTACGGAAGCTGGAGGCTGGTGAAGGTGTACAAAGAAGAAAGTATCCCGTGCGTTCGTGTGTACCACCGCCCAAACAGATATGGGCGCATGAAGGCTGCTCGCTGCTTTTGATCGCTTGCCGCGATGAAATCTTCCAAAGTGTGCTCGTAATCGGGTTTTTCGAGAGCGGGATTGCATCTCCCGCACCCAACCCGACCAGACGAAACGCATCGTGCCATCCAACGTTATTGTGTGTGTGTGTGTATGTGTGGATAGTGGCCTTGAAGCATGTGACCTGTGCGAATTTTCCAACTTGGAGGATGGCTCCTCGGTCAGATATTGCTTAACGTTCCGTAACTTCGAATCGTACACCGCATAAATCCAGGAACGTCCGGACTGGCACTACCAGCTCAAGAGGACCACTTAGGCCAGGATGCGCCAGTGTTTGTGGCTGAGTGGAAGATTGCTCCTAGAATACTATTGTGTGAGCGTCCCCCGCCACTACGACGCTACGGTGCGTTGTAGCTGATAGTAGTACGCGTAGTAGGCCACAGCAAATAGTAATTTTTGAACGGACGACGGTAGCGGACGGCAGCGTCGCTATCGTCCGTCTGCTGGTGCGAGTGTATTGGTGCGTGCGATTTAAGCTTTGTGCAGTGGCCAGCAGATGCTTTCTGTTGCAATAAATCACCGCCAGAGGAGACGTGTCGCGAGGAGGGGAGGGGAGCGACTCTGACAACGGAGAGACCAAATCGACCGAGCAAGAGAAAGCGAAGGAGAAAGGGATAGAGAGTGAGAAAGAAAATGCCATTGTATGCGAATGTGTGTGTTTTTTGCTTTTATGGCAAAATAGAGCAGCTAAAAGGATGGCATGGAGCAAGAGAAGAAGTCATAAGAACATCACTCTTAAAAAAAAAAAGAAAAAACGCTAGTGGAGTATTAATCAAACACTAGTAGTTAGTGTTGAGGTGGTCCAGATCTGAACCGAATGGCGTATAGTGTATCAAATTTCATTTACGAGCAGACATGTAAAGCATGCTGTGTTATTTTTTTGTTTTTATGTGTTGTTAGATGCTTTAGTTTTCAATAACGATTTTATTTCTTTTAAAATATTTTTTTTTATTTACTTTCTCCTCTCTTTTAGCTTTTAGTTTCCTCTTAGTTGTTTTTTTATTATTATTTCGTCTTTCTTTTTGTACCAGTTTTGCTTCCTTTTGTACAAAAAAAAATACCACACAAATGCACCAAATTTGAGTCGGAGAAAATTGTGTTCTGGAGCGCAGTATGCATTTCCCCCACCCCCCACCAACCCATCGGGAGCGGACACAAGGTCATGTGTACGTGTGGTGTGTGTTGTGGTCGGTGGCGGTTCGTGTATGCGTGCGGCCAACGCCGCGTGAGAGCCATCCAATGTCCGGCCAGCATCCCACGCAACCCGAAACACGCACCACGTGCTCTTTACGTTGCACTTCCGGTGCAGTCTGCCCGGTGCTGGTGGTGGTTGAGCCTGACACTGTGTGCGTACCACGGACTAACGGAGAGTTCGGGGAGAACAAAAAAAAATGATGGCAAACTACCCACAGTGCTTCGCAGTTTGCGCCGAACCATACTCCGTAGTAGAAGTTGTGTAATGGTGTTTGTGTGTGTGTGTATGTGAGATGCAGTAGTGTGTGTGCGTATATCGATGCACTTGCACAAGAAGTTCACATAGAGCAGAAGAATAAAAAGAAGAAGAAGAAGTAAAAATACTTACCAGAACAGGATTACGCGGCGTTGCGATGGCATAAAGCGGATCAGAAAGGCTACCGAAGCCGTCAAACCGACAATATGGCGGCAATATGTAGCTATCTCGCCACGCCACGGGGCTGATGTGTGCCGATCGTTACAACCGGGGCGTAAAACCTGTGGTGCCATAAAATGTGATGCCCGTGATGGCGTGTAATTTATATTTAAATCGTGCGTCTTTTATTGATAAACAACAATCCTTCCCTTCCTAGGTGCCGTGTAGCCGCTTTGCCCGATTCCACGGCCATGTGGACATGTGGTCTGTGAGCCCGCTGTCGGTTTGGAGTCGCGGAGTGAATGCATTAGTGTACGTGTAAGTGCGTATGAGTGTGTGTGTGTGTGTGTGTATGGTGTGTGAGCTGGGCCGTGGCATCGCTTGTGGCCTTGGGTCGTAAAGGAAGATAAATAAACCATTAAAAAAACCACAGTGTGCGTGTAGGGTAGTTCCAAAGTTTGGCCCCGTGAAGAAGCCTTGTGTGTGTGTGTTTCGTCTGTTTGTTTCCGACTCGTAAAAGCTTCCCTTGATCGACCGAGATCCCCGCGCACACACACACGCAGGCACTGTGTGATCCCACGATCTCCGGAAGGTGGTGTCATGGAGCTGCCCCAGTGTAGGTGGTGGCGCTGGAGACGGCGCCATTTGCTAACCGGATCGTTACTGCTGCTCGTTGGCCTGTTGCTAGCGCACGAACCAGCCGCTGTGAGCGCCGATCCGGATGAGGATATTCCACACAACGAGTAAGTATGGCTTTGTGGCTGCTGCGCACGGGATGTGCTGGTACCGGGGAGACATTTCGGGGAAGAAATGTGCCTCGAAATGTGATTTAATGTGGGAACGACGTTGGTCCTGGATTTGTGCCACCGGGAAGAGTAGTAAACCTTAAGGATTATTGCTTTATGGTGTAGGTTAAAGTTGTATCTTTCAATTTCCAAAATATTGGTTTGATTTACTTTATATTTGTACATCTCAAGGGCAGCCATCCGGTGAATACGATAGGAAAAGTATTGGAGGCTTTATAGAGCAACTGAAAGGTGTTCTACTACAAGACTTATTCAAGAGTTACTAAATAAATGTTTGAATGTTTTTCATAGAGCCTTTTATGAAGAACTGTTTGTTCAACCTCAAAAAATAGCTTATAGTATTTTAATAAGGTGAAATTAAGATCAATAGTTATTACTCTCGAAGTATTTATTCTAATACAGTTCGTTTAGCAAAAATGTACAAAAAATCATTTTAAAAACTAACCTCAATGCTATATATATTTTTTTTATTACCGGGGGAAAAATTCAACTGCTTCACTCAGTAAACGCCAGCCAAGTGGATAAAGTTATTTAGTAATGAAAATTGCATATTTTTTGGCTAATTAAGCCAATTATAGCGAATATTATATTTGTCTGGTAAATCAATTTAAATTACGTAAAAATCATGCAATTTATGTAACTGAAACACTTTCTTTACATTTTATTTGCCAGTTTAATATAAATGTATTTCTTGTGTAGGGGAAAGTTTCTAAAAGGATGCTGGATAAAGCTAGCAAAGCCTTCATAATGAAATTCCAACGCGATTCTTTTGTAAAATTTTGATCCACATTTCGCACGGAAGCAGAAAAAAGGGAGGCAGAGAATAAAATACGCAACACATCTGTTCGTAATGTAGTGGACTACGTTGAATCCCGCGCATACAATTGATTTCGCTAGTATGCTGTTTTTTTTTTGAGTAGCCTTTTCTATCATCCACTGGCGCCCGCTGCTCTGTGCTTTGAGCAGCGTCGTGAATCGATTCGGCCCGTGGGGGTCTGTGCCTGGTTTTCGTACTTGCTGAAGGAGGCTTGTCTTCGTCGGTTCGGTTTCCGTGCGGTGCCGTACGCCTTCCCGCAGCGCACAGGCACATTGCGGAATAGTTGAAAAGTTTAAATTGTTTAAATTATCTCGCACAAAAGTGCAAAGCACCAGAAGCACCGCGTCTGGTTGCAGTGCGGCCGTTCGCACGCTGCTCCGCTCGGCGACGTGAAGATTCATACTTGTGCATGGAAAACAGGACCGACGAATAGAAAAACGTACATAATCACCTCTGGGAGCAGTGTTGTCTCCCGGTTTTGACGAGGCTTCCCACTCTGGTTCGGTGTGGTTCCGAAGTACGATGTCGCGCTTTGCTCGACAGGCACGGCTAAGCGTGATTGTGGAGAGGAGAGTTTGGTGCATTCTTGCACCGACCGCCGACTTTTGCTGTCTTGTTAATCCGGGCGGAGCCAAAGATTCTCGCGGTTTTGAGCTTTTGGGAGTTTGGAAAGCTTGGGCCTGCTGCTATTCGCGGTGCTGCTGGTTGGTCGTGCTTGTTGGAAATTTTCGTTCTGATGGGGAGCATCTTGCATCTGGATGAGTTGGAGCGAATGCATCGCTTTTACTATCCGCTCCAAGGAAACCTCATTACACTTCACGTTCATTTGTCGACGTTGACGGCTCATATGTCGACTAGCGAATTTAGTGTTCCTTGCAGGGGTTTCATTTGTAAGAATTGTCCATTCGACAACAATTGTTCTTAAAGTTTGATTTATTCATCATAATAGGTATAACGATTAAAAGAAACATTGAGGTTGTTGTTCAGGTTATTATTGCTGATAAAAAAACATAAAGTGATTGAAAACTGAGTTACTAACGAATTGCATATTGTAATACATATTTTGAGTAGGATAACTAAATAAAACGAAACGATATGCGATTCGAAAATATTCAGGAAAGCGTCAACATTTTTGGGATTTTTTGTTATAGAAAAAAAAAATACAAATTGCTGAACTCATTATGAGTGGGTTAATATTTTACAAACTTATATTGTTCACATGCAAAATCTTGTGAATTTTTGGGAAATTTCAATCATATTTCTATTATTTTTCCGACTGCAAAACCCTGCCCTGTTTGTTGACAGATAAGTACTTAACCTCTCACAAACATGATGCATGATGGCGAAATCTCTAACGTGGTGCTGGTCTACGCTCGACATTGTCTCGGCCGATCTTGACACTGAGTGGAGATTTTAGTTTGAAGTATGTATGTGTGTGGTTTTGGTCCTCCCAAAGCAACTGACGTTATGCAACCTTCCTGATGAAACCCGTCTCTGTGACGGCAAACCAAGCGGGGTAAGATCCGCAACTCGCTGAACACTCTGCCGCAACATTGTACGTAGAATGCACTTGCTTTATATTTGCGTTGTTCTAAGTGGAAAAATTAGCGCTACTTTATTCCACAGCCGCTCCCCGCTTGGCGAGCTCGAAATGGGAGTGGAATTGTGTTCCTTTGCCTCCAGTACCATTAGCGATATTGTTGCGTAATGCTCGTTGCGATTGATTTCTTCGCTCGCAACGCCGCGTGCACCTGGCCCGATTGTTTGCCACCGTTCCTCGAATCCGGCGAAACCGTCACTTGCATTTGTTTTTTTTTACGGCAAACTTCAAACCGGCACACACCGATGTTACGATTGATGGAGCGTGCAGGCAATAAAAATAACAACAAAATAACGCCAAAGTTGGGGGGTTTCTGCCGGTGGAGGTAGCCGGTGGTGGTGAATGGTTGTTTTTGTTTTCCAATTTTTATTACGACGGTTGTAACGTTTATATTATTTCGTCTTGTGTTTTTTTTTTGTTTACTGGTGGCGGAAACGGTCACCCGGGGAGGTGGAGAAAACGCACAACGGTGGCAGAAAATGAATTTTCACAGTCGTAACGGTCGTAACTTGTGTGCGAAGCGTTTTATCGCTTTTTAAGGCTGACCAAGAAAGTCAACGCAACGGGGCGGAAATCGATTAGGGGAGAGCTGTTTTTTTTTCTCCTTTTTGGGCAGCAGTAGCTGGGAGCTGGGTGTTTGTATGTTATCCGGTCTGGTGCATCCAGTGTGTGGATTGTACGTGAGTGTGAGTGCGAATTTGTTGCCATTTCTAGAGATAATTGAAAAGATTCCCTTTATTGATCAATCAATTTTTTCCATAAATATTTGAAAAACACATATTTGAACTCCTTCGAATCAAAATTTGAACTAAATTGCTACCTATTTTTAAAGGTGCCAATTGCCTATTGGCCCATTTGTTTTAAGAACAAACGCCATTAGGAATCAGTGATTCGCCATTAGGTATCAGAATCTCCAACAATATAAATATAATTCCTTAATAATAACAGTGAAAGTTGTATCACTTCATATTTAATATTTTAATTATGTTTTCTAAGAGACGGGGAACTGTAGAATAAAGCTTTCCGGTTGTTACAAAAAAGGCCTTTTTTCTCCGTTCCTCACCGTCATCCTTAAAGTGTTAGTTCACAGCAGTAGCGAAAGCACTTGATAAAATAGAATAATTAAAGAAATCATATTTTAAAGCAGCAGGCGTGGCGTAGAGCTCCAATAAATCTAACAACTCCAGCTAGACTAAAACTTCCACCGCTCCATCCCGAAATGAAGTTCCCTTTCCCGACACCTTCCCGTACCTTCCCGCTGTGATAGCTAAACATATCGTTGGCCACATGAAAGCGGCTTAACCGACAGTATCCCAAAAAGGTCTCCATCAATGTCCGGCCGGTGCCCAATCAATCCACTTTACCTCCGGATGAGAGCGGAACGCACGCTCTCGGGCCGGTTGCAGTAGTCTGGCAAGCGGAAGTTTCGGCAGAATCCGCAGCGGTCGTTCGGAGGCGAAGGCGAACCAGACTGTTGTCGGCAGTTCCGATTACTTGCGGCTGACAGGGCTCTCGAGGGTGTGCTTTTGAATGAAAAGAATTTTCAATAAATCTTTTTACCGCGCGTGTGTCGTGCATCGTGTGCCCTGTTCTGTGTGGGTGTGTGCTGGAAATGTGGTGTGAAATGTGTTTTTCCTCGTGCCGCCATCTCCGATACCCGCCATGGGGCTAACGGGAGAAGCGGAACCGCATCGGTCGAATTTGCAAATCTTTCCGATAGCTTTTCATCCCTCTCTCCCGCCACATCACACTCATCGATACATTTTGCGGGCGGTGTAGGTGGTTTTTTTTTGTTCGTTCGTACTGGTGGCTGTTGGGATTTTTGAGGTTCTTGTTCAAAACCAGCGTTCCAAAACAGCATCCGGTGCGGCGGTGCCCACCGCGGAAAGGAAGGCCTGCGAGTGTTGGTGTGAATTGTGAAAGATTTTTCCCGTCCCGTTCCCCGCGGGAACAGGCGGGAGGTGAATATGCGTTTCAAACCCTCCCCCCAAGGCGGACCTGCGCACCCGTCCGGCCGACCGGTTGAAGGTAACGGCGATGGTTAGGGAAAATTTATGTAGGAATTTGAATAGAAAGGAATGCTGCTCGCGTTCGGTTCGGCTCGGTGCGACTGCTGTTTGCTGCTGCTTTTGGTGATGGGAGACACTGTTCGGTGTCTTCTGTCGTCTGTTGCCCGCCCGGGGACGTTGCCGTGTGGGGTTCTGGGTGGGTTATTCTGCAGCGAACAGCGAACACTGCAGTACCAGTGAGTGAGTGTATTGACAGATATTACATTGCTGGTTTGCCGCACCATTCATCGCATGCCCGTTGGGTATGGTTTAAAGCTTTCGCGACCAAGCCAATCATAAGTGCTCACTCGGTTCGGGTTATATTGGTTCGCAACGATCGTATGTGGAGAAATATTCCTGATGGGAAAGAGGCAACGAAAAGTAAAAGAAAAAGTTAATAAAATGCTTCAAACCTTTTAAAAATTATCCTCAATATGAGAATTGGTTGGGCTTTTAAATTTTAAATTAATTTGTTTTAATTTCATTTGAAAGGTTGAAGTTAAATTTAAAAAAAA
>JXWZ01005304.1:0-14117 GCA_000956215.1 Anopheles farauti No. 4 | reverse complement strand
CTCTACCCGCACGAACGCTGACATTTGACGAATCCTGCCCCGAAGCGAGCGGGAGGTTGGGTGGTCCCATTAGCGTACATGATTATTGCTCCTTTGCCGCATGCAAAATTCGCCGCGTTTAGGGCACGGAAACGAACATCCCCACCCACCGATTCACCCACCGGCACGCCAGCGCCGAGGACTCACATTCGTCGCCTATCATCACTCAATCAAATGGCATATTTTCGCTTTTGCCCTCGAGACGGCAAACAATTTCCTTCCAAACGCCCCGCAAATGCCACCCCCTCGGGAGGTATTTTCCTTTAGCGGCACACCGAATACATCGACTCCGCCAGCACCGCGAGCGAAGTCATTCTCATCATCATCATCAGTCATACGCGTCACTTTGGTCGCGCCGCTGGTTCCGGCAGCTTCTACCACCACGTTTACCAAGGTTAATATGTCAGTCAAATTCCGGGGGAAGCTTTTCGGGCGGCGGAAAAAAAGGATGTTCCGTTTATTTTGGGTTGCCTTTTACTTATTTATTCGGTTTGTTGTCTCCTTTTGAAGGATAGACCAAATCTCCTCCGTTTCTTCCCGAAGCAACCATATCAGTCTTCAGGGGTTGGTCAGTTTGGGAAAGGTAGCGAAACCGTAAGCTTTGAGTATTTATTTTTCATTTTCCAAATCTTGCTCGTAACAAGGGCCACACGTGCGTTCGCAGAATTCTAGCTCGGTGCGATTCTATCTGATTCTTCAGAACTTGTTTATACCGCATGAAATGTTTCAAGACAAGATCCTCCACAAAAGCTATCCATAAAAAAAATTATTTACTTTTGAAATTTCAGACACTCACTGCGGAAAAATTAATCAATAGAACAGCAACTGACGTAAACGTTACTTACAGCCCTCGGGACTGAGGATTTTCCGTACCTTGATTCCAAAAAAATACTTTTAACGAAGCAAAGAGCAGCAGCCTTCCCCCAGTCGGGCGTCATTTTACAATTGATTTCGCTGGAATATTTCAATTTGCGAACTGTAAATGCTATCATTACTACGTACTTAGAGCATCTTGCGCCGGGGTAACACGCACATACAATTGATTTTCCGTACAAAGTCTCGTGATGTAACAACAACATCGTGGTTTATAAATAGCTACAATATTGCAGAACACAAATCACTGCAGCAAACGATAATAGCCCACCAATAGTTCGGAGGGTCCGGCCGTTGTCTATAGGTTGAGTATTTGGAAGTTGATGTTCCGACGATTTGGAGCAACTTTTGAATGAAGACGCGCGCGCGTGCCGTTGAATGCGAGAATTTTATTTTTGCTTCCCTAACATTACAGGAACCGTTCGCGTGCGCTCGGAATTCGAATCGAACATCCGAGCTGAAGGTGGAGCTGGTGGGCTGAAGAGCTCGAGTTCACCACCGAGTGGGGCGAATAAAGATGTCCTGGGCGCATGGCATGGCGCGATGATTTTAAAGTTTGCAATGCCGTCGTCTCCGGGGCGGTGCACCATTTAGCCCCCGGTTCGCACAGTTTTAACGAAACCACAAAAGTTGGCAAAACTTTCGAACCATTGCCGGTGAGCCTTTCATGTTTCGGGTGCTGGTGCTGGTGCTGGAGGTATGTGGCCCACCGTGGCTAATAATTTTGCAAACTTTTGCACGGAAAATGAACACAAATACACAGACACACACACACACACACACCGAAATTCCAACGTGAAGTAATTTTGGGAATGTCCTCGCCCAGCACACGAAACGTCGCACGAAGAAAAAGTTCGTCGTTTGCGTATTATATTTTCCCCCTCCATTCGTCGGGCACTTCCGCCCGTTTGCCATGAAAATGAACATAACGCTCACCCGACGCTTCTGCACGCCATCGCTCGCACACTTTGGCGTTTGGCGCCCCGAAGGAAAGAAGGGGAAAAAAAACACAAGCTACTGCATCATGATTATGATGTTCATGTTCATGCTACTAACAAAAATGGCACTTTTGCCATTTATGAAGCCGGCACCACACCGGCACAGCCGTCTAAAACTATTATTTGTTTCCTCCTCGCTCGCTCACTCGCTTCATCACGAAAGGAACATTCTTTCGTTTCGTGGACTGAAATGTGTCCCTGTACCAGGTAAAAAAAAAACAAATAAAATCACCCACCCGTCACAGGTTTGTCCCGCTTACTAAGCCAGGGATACGCAAAGTACAATTCTTACCTGCCCAGAATTAGGTTCAGAAAATTAAAAAAAAAGGGGCTTCAGAGAGATAAATTTGTTACAAGACCCTGACAATGAGATGTACAAATAGCATTTAATTTATTATTAAAAAATGCTAACTGATACGAAAACAATTTGTACTTCAAATTTTTTTTCAATTATCAAACTTCTATTGAATTTTTGGATTGTATCAGTTACCAATACGGGTTTTCGATTAGCATTCAATTTAATCATCGCAGCCTTTATTTACTTGGTTATAAAATTTTTAATCTCATAAATGCACTGTTAAATTTACTTTCCAATAATTAGTAACTAATTATGATATCTACATTAAAAGCTTTGGAAACAATATTCGTTGCCAATGTTTAAAAATAAATATTTTTTAAAATATGTTTTTAATAACGCAATATGATCGATGAATCTATATTTTTGCTTTTGTTTTTATTAATGTTCATGTTATGAAATCGATTAACTAATACTTAATTAATAGACAAGATGTTAACCAATTGTAATCTTTAAATTTGAACCAAATTTCAGAGGTTCTATGATATAAATATGTTGTGTTAATTTACTCTTTTCTTTGCGTAAGTTTGCCGACCCCTGCCCTTAGCCACCAACCTTTCCTCACACGTGCACGGCAGAGGTTTCTAAAAAAAACACTCAACCTCACCCAAGCACGGAATCGGTTCGATGGGAAAAAGTTTCCAATACCTAGAAACGGGCACAGACGGGCACACACAGCCACGGCGCGATCGACGCTTGCGGGTGGTGGAAAATAATACACCCCCAGAAAACCAATTTTTAAATAACATTTCTGCTTTGCGCTGCAGGACCGCTTGGTCAATGGAAACGAAACGACACCGTTCCGAGGACCTGTTTGCCACCTTACGGAATGGTGGAATTACATCACGCTTTGGGCGCGATGGGAGAGGGTGTGTGTGTGTGTGAGCAACTAGGGTGGCTAAATTAATATTGTTATGCAGCTATCTCCTCCCACCTGGTTCTCTCTGGGGAAGTTTTCATCTACCTCCTGCTCGGACCGGCAAGGTGGACATACGAAGAAGACGAAACTAAAAACAAAAAACAGCAGAACTAAAAAAATATTAAAGCACCTGGCCCTCACCGCACCGCTCCGAGAAGATAACTGAAAATTGTGTGCTTTTCATTAAAGTACCTGGCAAGCGAGAAAAAAAAACACAAGAAGCCAGATAACGAGGAGAACCGACTGGCAGGAAGCAGTGTAAAAGAAGAAGTGAAACTAACGTTCAAAGTGAAAGTAAACGATAGACTGAGAACCTCGCACCAAGGACTTCGAGTTGTTATGGAGCTTTCATTTTCATTTTCCAGCTCAGCACGGTCCGGGAAGCACTCGAGACTCCCGAGACACGGCGCATTCCATTATGATTATCATCGGAAAGGAGGGAGAGGTCGCTGCTGAGGAAAGGGCCTCTTGTGGAGGCAATCTTGTAACATCCACTAGGTTCCACTATATCCATGGTGATAATCATCGTTCGTGCTCGTCAAGAAGGATCGGACACGATGAAGTTTTTGCCTGTTTTTATCCTCTCCCCCGCACTGGATCATCGTGTGTCATAATCGAGCGCGCACGTTAGATTTAATTTGTACGACTTTTTCAGCTCATGTCCGCCGAAGCGTCGAGCAGTGGAGCTGTAGGGAGATTGAGTTGCTTCCCTTCCTTGGTGGATACTAACGTTTCGATGAATAACATGTTTGAGAGCTTGTAGTTTTTATTGAAAAAAAAAAAGAAACCCCATTTTATTGAAAGGAGAAATAGGGACCATTCATTCTTCACCGACACACTCAGCGCCCGAGCTGAATTCCCCTATTAGATCCTAATTTGGGCAGAACTTCTGCTAGCAGATCATCGTTTGATCTAAATCCATTCCCGGTTCGGTTACATCCAGCGAAAACCAGCTACTGAATGCTAATTTTCGTTTCATTCGCAATATAAAAGCCCCTACCGAAAGGCCGGCCGGGAGTGAAGCAAACGAACCGTTGATGAAAGGGACGCAACGTGCGTGGCCTATCGAACTGTCATACCCACAAAAAGCCACCGCCGCACGGTTCGCAGCGTTCGTATCCTTCATTATCGCACGCACCGTCAGCCGGGACCTTTTTCGGGTTTGACCCGAGGCCTAGAACCCTAGGCCTAGGCTCGTCGTTCGGGACGGAACGAAAATTAGGACGAAACTCCAGAAATCACTGTTGATTCCTCAAAAGTCAACGCGTGTCGATGTGACGCCGAGAAGTGATGCTGATAAGCGCATTAAATATTCACGTTCACCTCGAACCTTCAACAAGAGAACGAGAGGAAAAGGAGGGAGGTGGGTGGTTGCATACACCAGGCTCCAACGCTCATCCGAAATGGCACAATAATGGGGTGCGCCGTTGGGTTCAATCAGAAATTTCCGTAATTTAATGAATGCTGATGACATTCACTTCGTTTCGATACGGGTTGGGCTCGTGTTTGAGGTTAGCCCGCCGGAAGCGGGACGATAATTCTTGGAAGTCGATCCCACCGACGAATGTGGGCGAAGAATTTATAAAGCGCTTTGGGTGGCGCCATTATCACACGTACCTGGCGCTTTATTACGTTCACGCTTTCGCTATTTTGCATTTAATACTGGATTATCATGGGCAAGTTTTCAACATTTGTCTCATAACATAAAGAGAGTTCACTGGGGAAACAGCGTTCGTCAAAGTATATTTCACAATACTGGTAAAGACAAATTAGTTACAGCAAATTTGTCGGAGAAAAGTTTTCCAAACGATGAAAAAATGAAACATTCAATAACTTCGCTACCGACCGACAGGTGGCAGCACTCAATCACGTTTGTGGACCTAAGTAGCCAAAGCTTTCAGTAAAATTCAGTTTGAATAAATATTTTCTGTCAAAATGACACTGATCCTACGTGAGAGCTGCAAAAAATCTAAGTAGAATTCAATGATTATGAGATCCACTCGCCATTTCGAGACGTTTACAGCTAGTAAATTGCTTAGGAGGTCTCAAAATCGGAAATTTCTTGTAATTATATTACTATTTTAAGACCAGTAAGGAATCAATGATATAAAAAATTGAAAAACGAACGCCTGAGCATTTGCAACTGCCCTGTAAAACAATGACGGATCCACTCTACTAACTCCACCATATGATGGGGCAGGAGTTGGGCAGGTTACAGAAGGTACACGCCGGTACACCAAAAATTAAAACATACGTCGCGCCGAAACGACGTTTGCCACTGCTTAAAACATGCGCAATATTATCCACACGAGAACGTAGAGGAGGTAGGGCGGGCAAGAAACCTGTGACACGCAATATTAGCCATGACCACCAACCCACCACCGACCACCTCCCCCATTATTAAAATTTCGTGGGACCATGCATCGCCATATGCCTGGCTTCCTAAGCCCGGCTACCGGTTGGAAGCTGGCGGAGGGGCGGCGGGGAGGAGGGGGGTAGATTGTGCGAAACGGTGGTCATGCTATAGCAACAACGCACACAACCCTCCCTCGGACCACAATCTAACCCTTGAGATACCAGCTGAGGCAGACCGCGACCGTGCGAAAGACGTGGAAGCGAGACACACGCAGCGACGGAGATCGCAGCAAGCGAGAGTGATAGTGATTGGGAAGGGGACCGGGGGGGTAGAGGGTGCGATGGGGAAAGAAACAGCAACAAAAAATTGCCAAAATTTGCCACACGAATGTGTGTGCGTGTGTTGGGTCTTTTTTTTTTAAATGCCCACAATTCGCAAATGGAAGTCTGAACGACGCACAACCGAAGACTGCGGGAAACGGAGTGCTGTGTGTGTGTGTGTGTGTGTGTGTGTGTGTGTGTGTGTGTGTGTGTGTGTGTGTGTGTGTGTGTGGGGAGGAGAAGGGAGTGGGGGCTGGTTACACACGGGTTGGTGCGGTGGGCAAAGAACTAGAAACTTCCTTCGCGCCAAGGTCACATTCGCTAAACTTTGCGCGAACCGGCCCCATGCGCCGGTTTGCGCGTGTGTGTTCGCCACCGCCTGCCACCCCAACCGGAGAGCTTCTCGTTTCATCCCCTTCATCGGTCGAACTGCATCACCTCCGTTTTTTTTTTTTTGGGGAGGAAATGGAAGGTTGGGAGGAGCGCGTGTACGCGCAAAATTCGCATATATACATACGCAAAAACCGCGCGAACGCGAAAACTCGCGCCGTATGTGTTTAGAACCCCCGCCACCACCGGCTTCGCCTCCCCTATTCCGCGCCCGAATGGAAGAATGGATGGGCAGGGGAGGGGAAGCGAAATTTGGATGGTGGAGCTAGCTGGCCCACAACAATTCGGCTCTTTGTGTGCGGCGGTGGGAGGGTAGGCTTTTCGGTAGGCGGATGGGTGGTGGTGTTGAGATGGTGACACGCGGAAGATCGCGAGGTCGTGGTGGTGCGGTGTCGTTCATTTTTTTTGTTGTTGCTTCTTTCCGCGATGCGGGGCATTAGATTAGGCGATCCGCCGTACTGCGGCCAGTCGGCTCGGTACGGGTTTCTCTCTTTCTCTCTCTTTCTCTCGCTCTCTCTCTCTCTCTCTCTCTCTCTCTGCAGAGAGCAAGCGAATGACATCAGCCGTGCTGGTGGGTTAGCATTGAATGGTGATTGTCCCGCCGCCTGCCGTGCGCGATTTGGCTGGCTTTGTTCGCTTTCATTGGTGTTCTTGGAACATTTTGGAACACAAACTATGCTATACTGCCAAGGTGCTGATAATTGCCCAAAGACGTGAGGGGCTACTGTCAGGTTACGACAAAATGTAAGTTTCCACACAAATTATCTCAGAAGAAAAGGTGACAATTTGATGGATTTGAACAAAAATGTTGGTCCAAATTTTTCACATATCATATCGTCCATGAACTTCAAGCCAAACATTTGTTATCGATAATCTACAAAAATCGACAAATTCGTTCACTCGCTGGGCGTACGTTGCAAATTTGTTGAAAATTTACCAAAACTGTCCCAATGTCATACATTTCACGTCCGTACGAGTTTCGTGAGTGGAATGAAAAAAAATACGTACATTAACCACGAAGTAAAGATCGTCTTTTACAATTCTAGAAGTGTAAAAAATTTTAATTTTGATAAAAATTTCAAAATATTTTAAATTCTAAACTAAATTCAAAATCTATGAAAATTTTTCGAAAATGATTTAGGTTTCGATTCATAATGGGTCGAGTTTCGTACCAAACCGCTACCAAAACACACAAAACCACATCTCGTGCATCGAAATTTCGCCAGAATTTCGACCTTTTGATTTTTCAAACGCTCAAAATCCCAAAACGGCTCCTCTCCAAACTGTGGCCGGATGGGAAGATTGATCTCGTTAAGCCTCCGTGCGCGCTGCACCGTTCCGTTCCACGCATGATCGATTTGATTAGTCCGATTGCCTTGAGGCCCCAAACTCGCCGCCCCAAAAACGCCAAAAAAGTCGGACTTGCGAAATCTAAATTCGCTACGGCATGTACGAAAAAAAAAAAATAAAAACACCCCACACGGAGTAAAGGCCTAAAGAAGCACGGAATCGTGCTGTTCGTTTTTTTTTTCGTCTTCTTCGTCGTCCGTTCTATTTACCGAGATTCAAATCAGGAAGGGCGCGTAGAAAGACGGCTCCCGGTTGGTCCGGAAATACGAACCGGAAATGAACGGCAACCCCTTAGCAACAGGAAAGCGAAAGGAGACGCGACGCTCTGCCGGCAGCTGGAAGTGCAGAACAAATGTTTGCTCTCTCCATCGTGTTTTGTGGGGTTTTTTTTATTATTTTTGAGCAACAGCAAGACCACCACCAGACCGAGATGTGCGACGCTGGTGATCGGAAATGAGCAAAGGGTGGTTACTTCCGGTACGAGCGTGCGTTTGACAAATGGTTTTGGGACGAGGAAAGATGAACAATCACGAACGAGTTCCTTAGGGAGAATCGTACAGCAAACGAGCTAGCCTTTAGATGCAAATCATCAAATATTATTTCTAATCCCAGCTGCACTGTCCCAAAGTATCATCCAAAGAAGTTGTTCAAACAACTCTAAAGTGCTCGGTCTCCCGCTGTACGAGATGAAGTCATCCGTGTGGAGTCACTCGACAAGTACACCACACGATTCTTCCGGAAGCTTGTTCAGCTGTTTCGACCGACTGGCCCGACATATTTGGAAAGGCTGTCACATTGTTTGTTCAAACCCGAACCGAATAATGTCTTGTTAAAAGTGGAATGCGCTAACAAAGGATATTGAACATTTTTTTATACTTATTTAAATAATATTATGATAGAATACTTAAACATGAAATTACCTTTGCCTTTTCTCACGAGCTTCACGGGCCGTTCGGTTCAAAAGAGTAGGCCGTTTTGATTGCACACGTTACAAAACGATCGCAGCGCCTTCTTTGATGCGGTCATCTTCAAAAAAAAATCGGCACCATTTGATGGAGAGCATGCAGTGTCAATTCTCGCACTAACGCACATCATGCTTATCTTCCCGAAAAAAAACCAAAATCGCAACAAAACAAAATGTATAAACTCCGTACACAACAAAGCGGCACACAATTTTGCGAAACGAAAGAAATTGTAAGCTCATTTTCAACCTAAAACTCGCACACTCGCCACGGCGAAAGGCACTGGAATGGAAACACTCAGCAGGAAAGTTTCGCAAAAAATTGTAAAAAAAAAATGAAATAAAAACCGTTTCATAAAATCACTGACACAATCCACTTCAGCAGTTCGCATAGGATGAAGGAAAACAAGGCTTCGAAGGATACACACTGCACACTTCACACGGCAGACGGTAACTGCCGCTGTTCGCAGCGGACGACAGGACGTTGCACCCGGGTTTGTGGAAAAACTAGGAAGCGACCCGAATGCGAACCGGCACACCCTCCGCCTTTTCGTTTCCTGGCGCAGCGACACACCACCGTGAATCCTTGCCCCACGGGCGACTGGACTGCCGATGGCTTGGAGCCCGAACGCGGCGACCGGGAGGGTCCGTCATCTGCGGTCCTCTGGCCCACCGAAAACGGCCGGAAAGGACACCAACCACAACCGATCCGAGCGCTTGTTTTAAGTTAAATAACTTTCGAATAAGCCAGCCCGCTAGTCAACCGAACGAACGGCCCGAGCGACGTGCTCGGGCTTCGATTCCACCACCGACGAACGGGGTGGTGTTTGTGCACACTCTTCGCTCTCGTGGCCACCGGCTCTCGTTTACGGATCGGAGGCTCTCTCGGCGGGTAATTCGCTCCCGCACAAGCTTGCTCCAGCTCCAGCGCAGCGCGTCGCCGTCTCGCGCTACTATACTTCCGGGTCGCTTTTTTTTCGGGGGTTGTTTCATCCCCCTTCCTGTCTTCGCTCGTTCTCGCTCTCGCCTGGCCTTTCTTATCTCTCTCTCTCGCTCTCGCTCTCTCTCGCTGATTGTTCGGTCGCACAACCGCACGCACTCGCGAATTTCTTCTACCGCGTTTTCCTCTTCGCGCACTCTTTGCCACACTTGCGAATGACCTCGCGCGGCGTACGGCTCTCTCGCTCTCTCGCTCTCTCTCTCTCCCTTTTTCCTCTCTATCTCTCTACCTCGCACCAGTGCAAAGCACCCACTCGAAAATTCACTAGTGATGGGAGGGGGTACAACGCCACACTCACGCGCAAGCATCCCCAAACTTGCGTAGGGGAAAGAGATTTCGAAACGCATGATTTTTGTTGTTGTTGGTGTACGTTAATTTTTCGACCGTATTCGTGGGGGAATTTGCGCGATCCGGACTCTCACTTTTTGCGTGTCTCTCCGGTGTGCGGTGGTTCATTTTTGCTCCAGTTCCTCGTCCGCCGTTGCGTATGGGTGCAAACTTGTGCTTCTTCACGACCGGCACCAAAAAAAAAAAAAAAAACAACTTCATTCGCTGGTGATGCTTCGGCACCCTTCCTTCTTCCCCGTTGGTCGTTCTAATTTCCGATGATATTCTGCAGAAGATAGGGGAGAAAAATGAACACAAGATGAAACGGAGGTGCGGAAAAGATCGTTAGATCGCGCGCGCGGAAACAAAACCGAGCGAAACTTGCCTCTGAAGCAAAATTCTTCCTTATCGTTTTGGATGAAATTTTTGCAACATTTTCGCTATCGGAATTTAAAAAAAAAATGTCCAAAATTCGAACAAAATTACACAGCAACGGGAAACAAAATTCATATCCAAATATCGATCATTAAAATATAGAGAATTTTTTTAAATTGTTTGCTTTCAAAGCGATACAGCACAAAAAAAATCTTCTAACGGAATTACACTGAAATTTCACAGTCACCTACTCACCGTTCACTGAAACTGGAATAGCTTTAAAACAATAATTCGATACTAGATCGAACGAGTCGAAACATCTTCGAAACCGTCTTAAAACCACTGCGAATATTCACCATAAGTGCACCGAAGTTTTCAACATCACTTCAAATTTACTTGTTCCTACTAACGCTTGCGTCGAAACTGCTATCGAGTTCCAACTCTACCAATATCCGAAAAACCTTCGGCGTTTGAGATTTCGCGAGCCGCCGTGTGCGACCTTACCGTTTCACCGTTGGAATGCGATTGTGGAATGATATCGGAACGGTCGTCCGTTGGTAGAGAATCGGCAACATCAGCCCAACACGTGGCGTGACGTTGCGCCGTGTGTGTGTGTGTGTGTGTGTGTGTGTAAATTGGGGTGGCTGTTGAGGGGATTGCACGAATAATTTTGGCGAACCTGGCTTACCCGAACATCGCTGCGAACGAGAGCGAAAGAGAGACCAAACTCCGGTCGCAAACCGTATTCGGCAGGCGAGAAATGCGCTACCGGAAAGCCATAAATCAACCCGATAAATAAGCCTCCATGCACAACCACACACACACACACACACACGCGGGCGCCCGGTTTCGTATGCGGTGATGCGTCTCCTTTTTCTGGGGTGGAAGACAGGACACTTCCAGCGCGAAGAAGCCATCGTTCGACAAAAATCAGCGCGCATAATAGGGCGCTCTGCCGTGCGTGTCTTCGCTGCAATCCGGTTCTGCAGCGTCCACGAGACGGGCCGGGCGGCGCAGGGAAAGGAAGAATTTTTGCTCCGGCAAATCTTGCTCGCGACACGATCCTGTTCTGAGCGAGATAACGAGCGAAGGGGAGAGCAACAGAGAAGGAGCGTAAATGAGGATTCGTTTGGGGTTCTTACTGGAGAAAAAGGATCACACGCGAAGGGGAGAATATATTCACGTGAGGGGAAAAAAGGAACTCATTCCCCTTCCTTCGAGTGACGTTAGGTTGAACCAAAAGGATAAGATAAAGCGTGAAAGGATGCAGGAAAAGAGTTGAATAGTGCTGCAAATAATTTCATTAGTTTATAATAAACTTAAAAATAAGTTATTATTTCTAATTTAAACTGGAAAAAAACTTGTAGTAGAAAAGCTTTGGGCATTCTCAGATATTATCTAAAAATCAACAAACCTTCCAAACCGTACCGTCATCTCTTGATGCAGAAGGCACACGTTTTATTAGCGCAATCTGCAGGCTGGTCTTAACAAGGTAGGATTACCGATTAGATAACGACTGGTGCCAACCTTGACCACTTTACGGCTCGAATGCTGCACATGCAGTAGTCGATTCTAACGTGAGATAAGCATTGTAGCACTCAAACACATTGTAAAACAATATGGTTAGTATCATTTTTGTGCAATAAGCCACATGAGATTGCAAAAAAAAAAACAACACTGCTTTGGTTAAAAATTCGCACAAAACGCGGCCTACCGGTTCAAAAAAAAAACGGCACCGAAAAAAAACCCCGGAGGCAAAAAACTGGACCGTCTTAAAACTGGAATCGGAAAGGATATAGAACGTCGCGAGGAATCGAAACCATGCTAACGGGATTTTGGGGTCCCCTCCCACCGGCGCCCCCTTTCGTTTGGTGTTCCTTTCGAGTCTCGATTGGAATGTGAGTTTTTTTTGTTCGCCCCCGACGGGCAGACGGAGAAATGCAAACTTTGCGTCGCTCTCGTGCTCCGCCCGCTTGCCTTGGCACACAAAAAAACCCGCCCAGCCTGGAGCGAATCCTCCCGGTGGTGGACCCGAAACCGACCGCAAGTGGACACTCGATCAGCGCTTTGAAGCACACGTTCCGACGCGTCGATCTTTGCTCGGAGTCCCACGACCGAGTCCGCGGCGGCTCTCCCGCGAGCCCGGCTTTATCAATGAACGCGGATCACGGCGAAAGCTTCCGCAACGGCCGCTCGCTTTGAAAGTTTGTGTGCGCGGAATTTCAGGAATTTCGTTCAACTTTCTTTCATCCCGCGAGGTGCGCGTTCGTTTCGGCCCCTTGTCGAAGCGCGGAACGTGTTTTCGCCCATTGCGAGACGTTAATCGAATTTGGTGAAGGTTCGCGCTGCAAACCGGTGGAAAAGGTTTTGAGTAAAATTTTCGCTCCGATTCGATTTTTGCAGCGGACCCCATTATTGCTGTGTTCTCGCGTGATGTGAACGTGTTTAAGTGAAATTGTCGTACTAATATGATAATCAAGAAGTGCAACTTTGATGATTTTTTTAAATTATATGGGAATACATAACGAAAAATTTAAACATTACAAACTTTTTTTTTAACTTTTTTTAAAATTATTTTTATTTAATTTTTTTTTACGGAAATACGAAACGAAATTTAAAAAAAATAATTTTTAATCTCGTCAAAGCATATCGTTTTTTAACGATCATTTTATTGAATAAGGCTCTAGTCGTGTTGAAGAAAATTATTAAAAAATACAAACTGTCGATGAGATAAAAATCTCAAATTTATGAAGACATCTGTAGCAAAATTTATCCATTAATTGTTTCGACTCGTAAGCCCCAAAGTAATCTTAAACTACTGACATAAATAATATTGTAACGATCAGTAAATTCCACCAACCACTCCTTTCGGAGATTAAGACGTCTCACGCGTAAGTACGAATTAGGTGCAAAATCGCTCGGTGCGTAAGTTTGATCTCTCTTCCGTTCGCCACGATTACGCCATGCTTAATTCCATTCGATTACGCCGCCGCTTCTTAATTGAACTGTTGGCGCGAGCGCGATGAGCAGCTCGTGGCTCTTCTGTTGCCCCTTCTACGGTGTGCCCTCAGTTTGTCCGTCATCTTTTATGACTGGCACGTGTGCGCGTACGACGACGACCGTTCGATTGCGATCGAAACACCTGCCCCGTGAGGCAGCCCGCCTAAAAGCACGAAATAAAAAGACATGATAAATGATAATCAATGTGCAATATTTGGACGTATGTTGAATGTCCAACGGATCTCAATTTGTAATTTTTGTTCCCCCCACCACGAAAGATCCCCCCTTACCGGTGATTGGCAGAACGATTCCAAGAGTAACACATTTCTGCTCGGCGCATGTGATCGAATCAGACTTTAAAATTTTATTGGTATTTTTTTTCCCCCCGCCGACTCGGATCCATCTTATGACGTTCATAAAACCACATAATTAGCACCCGAACCTTTCCCGGTGTTTTGCACCTTTAGGCGAGCGAAAGCGTGCGAGAATCATTCCACGCCAATTGTGGCCGGTCGGGTTTTAGCAAATTTAAAGCGGGTAAATAAATTTCGCCCGTAATCGCGCCGGCCCTCCCCACTGGGCAGCAGTTTTCGGTTCGAATTTACTGCATATTGCATACGGTGTTTCGTGTGGAACTATTTTTTTCCCCAATGCGCTTTAGTTTACTTGAAGCACAGCTGGAAATAGTTCCGACAGCTCACGGTTGTTTCGTTTTTTATTTGTGTAGAAATTTTGTAAGAATTTCCAAACCGTTCCGCTTCGAGAGGTAAAAAAGAAAGATTTTTTTTGTTGGTACACCAATTTCTTGCACGATTGCAGGGCCGACGCCGACGACAAAAACTGCATTAAAATCG
>JXWZ01005300.1:0-10957 GCA_000956215.1 Anopheles farauti No. 4 | reverse complement strand
GTTATTAGTGCTTCTACTACATAACAAGCTTTACTAACAACAAATGGATACGGTTCGTCTGCATGGCTAGCTAACTTGGAGACCTAACATCGGCGGTGAAGGACATGTTTCGAACGCCGCAAAATGCTCTCAATGACTTCATCACCCTGTGTTCCACAGATCTGCCCGGTCGGAGAAGAACCTGCTGAACGATCAATCGACCATGCCGCGAACGGGTGTTCGCGACAGCAGCGTCCCTTCGCCGCGCTACCACGATGAGGACGACATCTACGGTACGATCGTACCACCCCGGCCTCGTCACCAGAGCCAGATGATGATGCGTCAGGCGAACAGTTACGGCAACATCGCCGAAAGCAACTCGGGAACGCTCGAGTACGGCTACCGTACGCGTAGCCGCGTGCCCTCCGACAGCCAGCCCAACCAGAGCGACTCGCAGAAGATCAAGCGCACGAAGTCGTTCTGGAAGTTCTCCAAATCGGAGGACCACATCCTCGAGGGTATGGCCATGTGGAAGCACAACGACATCATACCGACGGGGCGCGAAAAGCGCGAAATGGAGAAGAAGGAAGCGACGCTGAAGCGCAACATGCGCAAGAAGGAGCAGCTGGAGAAGCAGAAGCAGAAGGAGATGATCGCGGCCAAGGCAGAAGAGGAGCAACAGCAGCAGCAGCAGCAGCAGCAGCAAAGACGCAAGGAAAACTCTCGCGGTAACTCAAATGGCATGATGGAGAACGATTCCAGCAACACGAGCACGCTCGTCCGCAGTAACAACCGCGAGTCGCGTGATCGGGAGCGCGATCGGGACCAACCGATGCGCGAGCGGCCGCACAGTATCGCGATGATGCCGGAGCAGGAAAAGTTCCCGATCACAAAGTCGGACATCGACAAGCGCATCTCGAAGATCGACCAGGAGTTCCACCAGCAGAAGAAGGCGAGCCGTGGTGGGCAGGATGAGGAGCCACGTGGAAGATCGGGACGTTCCGGTGGGGATGGTGGCGATCGCAAGCAGTCCAAGTCGGGTGGTAAAAATGACAACAATAACAATAACAACAACAGCCGGCACAGTTACGCCGGAGAGCATCTGCACCACCCGGACCAGGAACTGTACGGTGAGGCCCCGGGAATGGGCGGAAAGCCGGGCAAGCAGGACAAGTATCGCACGACGGAGCGTGAGACGAGCAAGAATCGTAACAATGACGCGCTGAACAAGTACTACCAGGATCAAACTTTCGACGACTTCTCGATCATACCGGCCGACTCGATCATGATGCAGGATACGAGCTTTTACGACGACGACGGTATGATGGATGACATGATGCTGATGAAGACGGTACGCCGGAAGGAGATCCTGAAGCAGTACTACTCGAGCGGCACCGACACCGAGCGCAACTCTTCCAGTTCGGATCCGTACGACTGTATCGTGGTCGACGATCATCTGGTGGCAAAAGGGCGCGATCGTAAATCGAACGGTGGACCTGGTGCCGATGGCTCCATGATGCGTATGATGACGGATCGGCGGGGTGAGAAAAAGGAACGCGGTATGTCCGAAGATAAGATGGCGTTCTCGACGTTCCGAGGTGGTGCGTCGGGCGGTAATGGCGGACGGGGACAGCTGGATGACGATGACGACGATACGATGATGGCTTCGATGACGCTGGACGACGAGCTGATGGATGAGGAGCAGCAGCAGCAGCATCATCACCATCACCACCAACAACAACAGCAGTCCCGCCAGCCGCAGATGATGCAAACGCGCGACCGTCGTTCCAAGAACTCCAAGGGCGAGTCCAAGTACGAGTCGGAGCAGGAGTCACGTATCAGCGCCAAGATGCAAAACAACGGCCAGCAGCAGCAGCAACAGCAACAGCAGCAGCAAAAACGCAAATCCACCAAATCGATCGCGTCGGATGGGAAAGCGTACGGACCGTGGTACGATCTGTGGGGCGCGGATAGCTCCGTGCACAACCAGAAGCTGTAGATGTCGCAATGGTGAAACGACCTTTATCACCAGTGTAAAGATCGCATTTCAGCCGATGAAACAAACACACCAATATTGCAGAGCAGTTACTCACAACCATTAACTTCACCTTCGACCCAAACAACACCAAAACTTTAACTCAGACGCACAGATCAGACAGACTCAAAATTCCGACAGGTTGCAAACATCCGGGCTGTAACACGGTCCGAACCACCGACACGACAGATCGATTTCGCTTCACGGAGAACGCAACGGGACGAGATTCCCATCGTACCGACATGATTACCACCACCAGCAACCATTCCCAAAATGCGATGTTTTAGTCGATTATACGTTTAGAGTCGTTATTTAAATGAAGCGTTCCGTCCTTTGGGACCCATCGAGCATGCATGTTTTACCCTTTACACACCTCAAACACGCGGTAACTAGTTTTTAAGGCGTACCATTTGTACGCGGGAAAGATGGAGAAGGATCGAAAGGTTTCACCCCGTGCGGAAAGGTAGAAGCAGCCGGTTAAATTTAAAGTTAGACTTAGACAGGCACCTGTTACTGTTATTACTGCTAGACAGATTTTGAGAGATTTTGTTTCCTTGTTTCTATGTATTATCGAAAAATTGTTTTACTTCTGGTTGCGGGATGTACTCCATTGTTACACATTGCTCTAATTTGGTTCCGTATTACTTCAACATTATGTTTACTTTTGTCCGCAAATAGTCAGTATTGTTTATTCTCTACCATTCCATGTATATTCCCTGTGGTTTTTCGTAGTACTTTTTACCTCTGGATGAAATTGCGCGTACACACACGACTTATTTTTCGTTGTCGTACGTGAAGTGAGCGTACGTGGAATAGGATTTCTGCTCAAATAATCGTTAGGAATAGTGAAGAATGGCTCACCCACGGGTTGATGTTCGTGGGTGAAATCTGTTCAGTTAAATAATATTAGAAATAGTTTTACTCTTTTGTACCGCAGAACAGAACGATTTAATGTGCCAATAGTTGATGCGATGCGAATGAATTTGAATGAGTGAGCTGCGGTAAAGAGAGACGTAGGAGAACATAAAAATATTCATTTACCTTAATTTTAGCGGCGACGATAGTCACCTTCCGTAAACCAATCCGGAAATGTGTAATTTAAAACTTCGAAAAGATATGCTTTACCTTGTCCATCGGATGCGATATCGTTCGAACGTGTGCGCGTTGTGTGCCACAGTTGTGAACGTGTCGAATCGGGTTTCAAATATTTTGTGTTAACGATTGTATTTGTCTATTATTTACTGTCAATAAAGATACGTTAGTTACAAAACCGGTTGGTGCCTTTTTTTGGGAATATTTTAACCTACCACAAACTGTAGCCGAGATTAGATTTATCCGACATAATCCCTTTATTCTACCTTCCAGGTAAATCCGACAGAACCCGAAAAAACTGTCCCTGTTTGAATCTAAACCTACGGATTTTTTGTTTCCATATTTTCAACTTGTCGGTAGATAGCATATTCGAAATGTGGTAAAGCATATCCTAAAGGTATTGCTATATAGATATTATAAAAAAATCAAAGACTCGTAGTTATATTCTTCTTTATTTTCCGTCGCTTCAATGGTAAAACATTCCGATTATATATATATTAGGATAAACTGAAAAAGTGCATATGAATTTGTAGAGTGAAATATTTCAAACAAAGTCGTGTTAACATGATTGCATAAACAACGGCGTTGATATACTTTCGCTTTCATTATTGCATACTTTCAGGCGCATGCAGTCGAACGTTTCACAAATCAAATAAAATACGTTGACAAAAACAAACGGATGACTTTTTAGATTTTTTAAAATTTCTCACATGTTTCATTCAAAACCTTCTATTTCGCAGACAAATTTTGTTTATAAATAAAGAAAGCATATCGATTCAAAAATGCCTACCTTGTTCCTGAAGAAGCAAGCCATCGTGCATCATTTACCTAGATGTTCATTTTATCTGCTGTTTTGTTAACCCTTCCCTTTACATTCCATGATCCCTGTACACCTGGAATGTGCACCCTATCCGCAAACAAAACCGGTCTCGTAGGGACCGTCTCCTTATCAAACAAACGAGATTTCCCATGCAAATATTATTTTTTCAAGCACAGATAGTACTCCAAAACATGCCTATTCTTTAGGAAAGGAGCAGAATGAAGAAAACACAATACAAAAGCAACCAAATAGTACCTGTTGGAGGTCCTGCGTACGATAGCAAAGCGTTTTGCCAAACTGACCTAACCTTGGGTTTGTTTAAGCAAATGCTTTCCAGGAGCTCGAGGGCGCAAACTAAATCAATATTTGATCCCGAATTCGAGCACTCCTACTATTATCGGCCCCTCTTCATTATCGCATGGCACATGAAGGAGTGTTCTTTTATTTTCTTTAAACGATTTAAAGTAATGCGATTATGTGTACGTGCTGCCTTCACCGATATTTTTAAGGTGGCACGATTTAAGCTGTTCTTATTAAAGGTAACCTTTTCCAGCATTTGATTCACCACTCGTCTCCTTCCTGCACTCATTCACAGAGCGTCCCAGTTCGCAACGGTCAAACTGCGCACGACAAAGACGAACGACCGGTCGGCACCGATTATAAGATAATTAAAAGCCATCGGAGAGTTACCCTCTCCGGAGCCCATCGCCATCATCCGCCCGTCCAGCCGAGGTCCTTGCGCTTCTGCGATGTCCCCAGCCATCCTCCCATGCTATCATCCCCCTACCGTCTGCCCGTTAGAGCATCAGCATCATCAGGATGTTCCCGTTCCGTCACAGGCGGGTTGCGACGGCAGTGAACCCGAACCGACGCCGGCTACCGAACCAACACCGGACGAGCTGCTGCATTAAGTGCATCGTTGCACATCGAATCACGGGCGCTGTACATCCCCCAATGAACTACACGAACCATTGAGCACCAATTGTTTCTGAGTGTGTGTATGCTCGATGTCCTTTTTGTGTTGCTTAGCTGCGAGATCCTACCGACAGCAACTTCTTCGTCCTTCACATTCTACAACTCGTGTTGCAGGAGCCAAAACGGAATGCATTCGAGGCCGTCCGATTGAACAAGAAAGGAGAAAAGATCCTGAACTACCCGTCGTACCCGGAGCTGCGGAGGAATTTAATCGGAATGTTGTACCCACTGTTCAGTAGCCCATCGTCAACCGTCCAGTGAGAGCAACCGGATGACGAAGATTGACTTTCGACAAGACAGACAGGGCGGGCAATTAAGTGTCCGTGTGGCTCGTAATTAAATCGGAACTGGTGCGATTCGGGTGCGATTAACTTTGCCCTAGTTCTACGGGCAGTTCTGAGTCGGTTGGTGTCGGGTTCGTTGGAAGGATTCATTTTAACGACGAAATTAAACAAACGAAGATTGGAAATTTTTGTGTCAAAATTGTTTCGAGAGAGAAAAACAAAAAAAAAACAAAACACTTTTAACTCCAGTCTTTCCTATTTTCTTCCTCTCATCGTCTCCGAATCCAGCCTTCCCAGGGGCTGGTTGTTATTGCCCAGGCCAATGGAGATGAGTGATCTCATTTGTACGTTTGTACCACAAGGTTAATCTCACAAGTTTGCGAGCGTGTATGTGGTTTTTTATAACATGCTGCAAACGGCAATCAAATAATCAAATCGAGTGAAACGAATATGTTAACAAATAAATATTACGAAATTAAGCATAAGATGAACGGAGATATTCTATTTCTTTGTTGATGTAAAAAGCGTAAAGGTAAGTATGAACTGAAAATAAGCTCCACTTTCTAATGTTTATTTATTATTTACTAGATATTTATTTATTGGTTTTTTTCTGGTTTGTATTTATTGTTACAAAAATGGATAAAATTGCTTTTATATGAATTTTGGAAAGGTCTTTTTTTAAATTAATTAATAATGAATAATAAGTTTGTTTCAGTCATAAGAATAAAATTTGAATAAGTTTCTACCAATAAACCGATCAAAAACCGTAGTTAACATCATCATTTTAGCATTTTGACAACGTAAGCAATTTATTAAAAAAAATTTTGGGTTCTCAATTTTTATTGTTTATTGAATTTTTTTAAAAAATATATTAAATTTATTTAGAAGCCAACACACTCATATTCTAGAATTTTATATTGAAAAAAAAAACCCTTATATTGAAAAAAAACCCCGATACATATCCGGTACCTGATACGAAATAAGAAAATCCCAATAAATTCTGGCTCTTACCACCACAAGGCTGATTATTCTTAAAACAATATAGACCCTTTGCAAGGAAAGAAAACCCATTCATCCACCTTTGTTTTAGTTTCAATAAAACCTCAAACGCAAAAGGGTTTTCAGTGTATAAAAAAAAATTAACTAGAACAATATGATTCATCTCACCATGTGGCACGGTTTTTGTGGTTTCGCTTCAAATGTAGTTCGTTCTTGCCGGGACTACTTTCTCCGTTTTCTTATCGGCTGACACACGGCCTGACACACGGGTGCTGAATGCACGTTCCCAATTGATATCGAGCTGCAAACCGAAAAGTGACCTGAAAGTCTTAAAACAGTAGGCTTAAAACGCAATCGGACAGAGGTGAAGAAATGTGGTGACAGCGTTGTGATCGGGGGATCACTTCCAGTATGTTTTCAATATTTTTTCCCGCGGTTAAAAGCATCACCAAAGTAACCATAGGTATTACGTATGGAACGGACGGAAGGATGTGTTGATAAAGCCGAAGAGTAACAACAAACCTATTAGACAGTTTTGCTGCAACGACGCAGTTGCATAATGATTCTGGTACGAAGCGTTCTGAGACTGAAATGAGGAAGTCATACTGTGCCGGGTTTGAGCTGTGTCGAAAGTTCTCCGATGCGCACCTACTGTGCAATTATGATGATAATGTGACTAAAACCAACTTAGAAGGAGGGAATAAGGGAATGAAACAAACCCATCCATACGACAGGCGAAACGGTGCCACAACAAGACCCAACACAAATGGCTCGACAAATGGATTTATCAAACCGGGCAGCGTTTGGGCTCGGAGCGTTCGTGAAGAAAGAGGGAAAGAAAGAAAGAGGCACACTGAAAAGAGACGGCAGGAAAACAAAATCACACACACGGGGAAGCATACATACACACACACACACACACGAGCACAACAAAGTGCAACCAAGATATCAAACAAGAACGTCCCCGGTGTTGGAGAGATTGGACCTGAGCCTGCAGCCGAAGAGCGAGTTGAAACATAAATCAACAAACGGAAGATCGAAACCCACAGCGGGAACGAACGAGAAGGCAAACAAATCATCCCTTCGAGCCGAGCCGAGCCGAGCCGATCGAAAAGTCCTCCCGGATCCAACCTAATTGTTCACCGTGTACGGAGCGGGAAAGCGTCCACGGCAATTACGGTTCGCTCCGGTTCGAAGGACCAACGTTTTTTTTTTATTTTTTGGTTCGTTTTGCTTTTTTTTTTTTTTGTTCTCCGTTCTCCCATCCGTCCTGGGCGTTGCCGATGCCGTGCGATGCCATGGTCCAGACGCTCCAGACGCTGGCCAGACAACGGCCGGTATCGACGGTTTTCGCCCGGGATCACTGTACTCCAGTGTTTCCAGCGTGGAAGACGACGCGATCGCGGCGGACATTTGCCTATCCCCGTGCAACGGCGGGGGGATCTTGTCTCCCTGTTTTCTTTTCCTTTTCAATAACCTATCATCTTCGTCAGCCGACGCTGGGACGTTTCACGCGCACCGGTTGTGCATGACGAAGCGAGGGGATTAACGATGAAGCGGCCACGGGTTGTGGTGCGGGCAGAACCTGAAAACCAGTTCTTGGGCGATTGGATTGGAGTCGCAGGCCGCGGTGCTGTGTTTTTAGTGCAACAACCTGCAGCGTACGGCAGGAGAACGCTGGAAGATGAGACACGAAGCAAAGCTGGTACGATTGGAGGGGAGAAACAAAAAATCTTGAACGCATCCGAACGGGTGACTTACCGCGGCCATCACGCCATCGTCGTCCGGATGTACTCTAATTACGACGACGCAGCAACATTAGGAGCAACAATATGCGTGTGCTCCTGAGTGCCCCCAAAACAGCTTGAATCCATATAATCGTCATCGCTCATCGGATTGGCTGTGTGATTGTTTTATCCACGACTGTTTACCGGAGGTGGTTGTGGTGGTGGTGGTGGGAAACCGTACAAATTAAACGTAACCGTTTTTTGGGTTTTGATTTTTTTTCCTTTTCAAACCTTCCTCGGCTGCCTAATGCAAGTCATTGGACGAGTGAGTTTGGAGAATAAGGCTTGGGAAGGCATTCAAATCGATCATGGGGTCAGGAGAAATTGATTTCCAGCGCGGGCTTTGGAGATCGAGTGGGATTGAAGATTAAAACGATATCGGCGCGGTTGGGCGAGAAATAGAATAATAACGCATAATTGTACAAATAAAAATTGGAGCAAAAGTAGTTAAACAATTTCTAAACCTTCTGGATGTTATCCACACCATCCAGCTGTTACATGCATTTTTCGAAGATATTTAGTAGGCGAGTTACTTGGCACTATTTCTTCTAGAAGTTGCATCCAGATACATTACAATCGGTTTAAAATTATAACCAACATCAAAAATAATAATCAAAGACATTTCGATGTTATTCGGCTACTTGGATCTAATATCCTCGATGCAAATCGAGGTGTTTCCAATTTTAAGTATTTGTAGTTATCCATTTTCATAAAATAATATAATAAAGTAAACATTTCTAGATATTCTTTAATCCATACTTCCCGTGAAGAGCGATCAGCTTTTAACTGTTTTTAAAGCGATAACGATTTGTTTACCTATATCTAGTTCGTTCCATCAGCGGTGATTGATCTAGAAATCCTTAAGTGTACTTTGTAACCTTGTACGTTTACCATCTGTCTCCTCCACAACACTTTTGTAACCTAATATTTTAATTTTGTTTTTTAAATAAAAACATTTTATTAAAAAAATCTGCAGGAAACTTAAAAAAACAAAACTTTCCATTGCCAAACGCTCTCGCTTTGTTCTGCCAAACGTTTCTATAAACAAGCCACATCGATTAGGACTAACTTCAGCCTTGAAGATCGACACGCGTTATGCCCAAACGTTGCGACCTTTCGTCTTATCGGCAACTCCGATCATCCACCAGCGCCGTGTGCAATAATGGGTATGCATTCACACACACTCACACACAAAAAAAAACTGCAACTGCGCAAATTGATCAACCGCGGACGGCGTCAACTGCGAGCTGATAAGGAGCTGACCCATCCAATGCCAACCGAGCGGAGTGAAAAACGGCGTGGGAAAGTAAAATAGTCGCACGTTATAAAAAGTGTCAAATATTGGCACTGCGTGTGTATATTTAAACAGACAAATCTCTATTTGTGGGATTTGATTCGAGGTGAGTGATGGTTCAACGGCTCAAAGGCACTAGAAGAGTTCAATAAACCACCAAAATCCTTGTCTTTGCAGGAGCCATTCCTCAGACGGCCTCGGAAGCGTGTTTAAACTTCCGCTCACGCGTACGCCAATTACTTCGCAGCTACCAGCCATTTGAAGTCACACAAAAGAGGCGGTGAAGTGTCTTTCCTTGCCCTGCACACTTCCTCAAACCCCATTCGCTTCCAGAGTCATCCCATTGCGTTGATAAGCGCAAGTGTCTGCCGTGCTAACCGCAACACTTTGCCGTGCTCCACATTTTGCTTACATTTGCAGTAATTTGCTGGACCGTGCTGCAAGTGTTGTTTACAGATGGAATGAATTGCTGTTTTGATTTGTTGCGGTATGGCTATCTCGCGGTTGGGAAGATATGCAATCAATTGCAGTGTGTGTGATGAAAATGTTTATTCAGCAATTCGATATAGTTGCTTTTTAACTTTCAAAGAAAAATAAGAAAAAAATCTTAAATTATGGAAAAACCATCATTGTCCAATTGTACGCGTTCTTGTTGTCAAGAAGAATATCTTCTTAAAGATAAAAAAGAAACTAACCAAGCAAAGCACGAACAAACACCTAGATTGACCTTCAACCCGTTACATTAACCACAGCTTTCCCCAAACAGCATGTAAATGACACACTCAAGGCAAATTCGCCCTTGGTTTATTCCACTCAAATCCTTCCCGGAATTCTTGTCGACCGCAACTTATGACACGCACACACGCGAGTCAGTCTGACCTCGAAATGATAACGCGATTAATTCTTTAGGGCTCGTAGTTGGGTCGGGGTTTACCAAAAACCTTCTAACTACGTACTGTGGTTTTTGGAAAAACTGAAACTGAAAATGACACAATTACTCAGCCATGATTATCAGCGATGATCCAACGAAAACTGATAGCACGATAATCGTTACCACGGCAGTCACGTGCCAGTTACGCTGCCTTACATCATCGCCCTTTTATCAGATACATCACGCGATTGATTGAAATCCATTTGAAACACCTTTGATTAGAGGCTATATGACTAATGAAGAACTAAATGCGCACTAACACCCGATTTTTAGCTACTATCTCGGCACCGTCCAGATTACTAATCAAATGATGAACAATCTTCCGTATCGACCGCTTCCAAGTAATACGATAGCGTTCGCCTTGTATTCGGTACATTAAAGAAAACTGCACACACTCGAAACGACCACCTGCAGATCTGGATGGAGGCAAAAGTGCCGGGCCGCATGCAATCGCAGCATTAGTCACCCAGGCGGAGACCAGGAGACTAAGACGCAGCGCTGCCAAGCACAAAGAACGACTCCGGTTCCAGAAGACCGAATTTCAACTGCTTAATGCATTGGGTGAAACGATTAACCTATTTTTTAGAGCAATGCTCAGAGTTTTATAAGAGTTCTGCCGGGAGTTTCCATTCTCGCTCGTCGCGAGATGCTTCGGTGGGAGATATGTAGATCTTTTTCGTAGAGGATATGATCCATAGTAGGCGACGACATTTGGACACTTTGATTGAAGGGTTTATTGGTACGTCTTTGACAGGAAAAGG
>JXWZ01005299.1:0-13558 GCA_000956215.1 Anopheles farauti No. 4 | reverse complement strand
ATTAATCTTTTAAGTTAGAAAATTAGAAACAAGACATAGCTTTTAATTTCCCAGCATTTAATTTTTTAATATTTTTTCCACATAAATATTTATACAACAACAGCTTTTCTCACATACAAATTGCGTGTGAATTTCGCCGTCAGCTCGTTGCGTTTTTTCTCTCTCTCTATTTTTCTTCAACTCAGCACAAATCGAACCACATAACAGACGAAAGTAAACAAACAAACCTGAAATTACAACCATTCCAGGAGCCGCGCCCGCTTCCTAACGAAGGCATTCCGTGTCCGTGGCAGCTTCCGTAATCTCCTTTTCTTCGTGGCTGGCTACATTTCACTTCCGTTCGAGTGTATCACATTCCCCCGTCGGCATTGCATTGGTGTGAACATGTTTCAGCACGGTGAGGGAAGGTGATTAAAATTTGCGTCCCGTATGTGCCGGAATTTCGATTCGGAAGCATCCGTCGTTACGCTGGATTTGGTCGCGCCTTTTTTTTTTCTTCTTTAGGCTATCACTGTTTCCTTACGCAATTTTGCTTTGCAGACGAACGACGAGACGCGTATAAGTAAACATATACATAGTCGCTCTTAATGTGGGAAACAAAAGGGATTTGAAATGGAGATTAATTATACGGGAGAATGTTTCGAGCGTTGCATAATGAGACAAATTTAAGGCGCTTTAAATCGGATGAAACGTTATGACTAATTGACGACACTTTATTTTAAGAGCGTTTTTTATGTTACCTTTCTCTAATCCACTCCTAATCCGCTTTTTAACACTCGAGAAATAATCGATAATTTGTGAAGTTTGACTACTAGGTGTCAAATGTACTCACAATTAGTCCGTTGCAAATAACAGAGATACTTTAAGAAGGTTTCGGAATGGAAATTCTTCTAGAACTCGGCTTCTTTTGCCGATCCACCCTTGCGAGTGCTCCTCATCCACAGCTTCCACTTGTCGACGACGCATCAAAAACCGTTTTGCCCACCCTTGCAAACGTACTCGTTCGATTATTACCCTTTTCAGCATCGACGCTCGGGAATATTAATAGCTTGATAAATAGGGAATCATCTATTCAAATAAGGCAACCCTGGCAACCCCGTCAGCGAAAACGCGGCTTTGTGGTTCGGGGCGTTGTCCCGATAATAGGACAACAGATTGTTATTCATGTTTCCAGCGCGCGGGACGATGGAAACGGGAATTGACTTTGTGTTGTCATGGGTAAGGGATGGAGGGCAATGGGAAGGTTCGGAAGGCGCGCACATTCTGATAAGGAAGGTTGATTGTGATTTGCATCCGTTTTTTTTTTCTCTTCAGCGGAATACTCAATGCTGCTGGTGAGCTTCCATCTGCAGAGGCACATGGGAAACTTTCTGATCCAAGTGTACGGGCCGTGCGTGCTGCTGGTCGTCCTGTCGTGGGTATCCTTCTGGTTGAACCGCGAAGCCACGGCCGATCGGTAAGGGTTGCCACGGTCGGTTTCAGCCAGCTACTAATGCTTCTACTTGCAGTGTTTCGCTCGGCATCACCACGGTGCTAACGATGACGTTCCTGGGTTTGGAGGCGCGGACCGATCTACCGAAGGTGCCGTACCCGACCGCGCTCGATTTCTTCGTGTTCCTCTCGTTTGCGTTCATCTTCGCGACGATCATCCAGTTCGCGATCGTGCACTACTTCACCAAGTACGGTTCGGGCGAGTGTTACTTCAGCGTGGACGAACTGACGGACAGCTCGGACGAGGACGAAAGCGATCGGGAGCTGTCGGACCGGGACCGGAATGGTGCAGGTCAATCTGGTACAGGCGGTCAGCACCACGCCATCAACATCGGTCCATCCACGTCCAGCCAGCGATGCGTTGGCAAACGGTGTACGACCTCGATCACGTCCATCAGTGGTGCGACGGGTAGCGGCACGACGGCAGATTCGCGCATCATTGAGGTTATACCGCTCTCGGTGTGCTCGTTCCCGCTCACCCCGAGACGCAAAACGCCCAAATCTTCCTGGACGGATGTGTCCTGTTTCGGTGGTGGTGCTTGCGGCATCGAAGATGATCCTTCCAGCGATCGTTCGCCACCGGCCGGTAGCGGTTCCACCGGCGGGGAACGTGCACGATCGTACGGGGCCTCCATTGACACTGCCACTACCTCGTCCTCGTTCACGTCCACTCCAACGACGACGGCACTCGGTGGGAATCACACCCGGCGACGGTCCGGTGGGACCAAACGGACCGGACTGACGCCACATCTCACCATCAACGCACCGCCAACAACCGCAGAAGCGCTCGGTGCGAATGGACATCGAACGAGGCGGCGCAGGAAACGAGCGCCCCGCTTCAACTCCGTCTCCAAGATCGATCGTGCCTCGCGCATCTTTTTCCCCCTGCTGTTCCTGGCCATCAATGTGTTCTACTGGTATTTGTACCTATCGCGCAGCGAGCGGCTTCCGCAGCAGCACCACAAAACCGGCTAGAGTCCACAAGAGGCTAGGAGGTACGATGTCGGTACCAAAATGGCAACACAAAACGCAAACCAATTGAAGTAGTATTTGATCTTGTGCCCTCCAACGACATGGCCGCTCAAAGTCTTACAACTACAACTAAGCTGTAGCAATAACCGCGCAGTAACGCCAATCGCGAAACACGACACGAAGTAGGCGTTATAAAAAAAATTTCAAAAGCGATACAACACGTAGTGTAGTGAATGTAAAGTTGCTAATATTGGATGTGCCAAATGTGAAAAAAAAAACCAAAAAACCAACTAATTTGCCATAAACTGAGGTAGCTGCTTCGGGGTTGGACACAGATAGAAACTATTTGTCGGTAAGAATTCGCGTGGGACCAGATGCGCTTACACCACTAGGAAGAATTGAAGCCTGCCCGTTCATCCGATAGTCACATGCGGGCTGGGGATTGTTTGGTTTTCGTTACAGCATGCGCGCACGGTTCGGCGGAAAGATGTTTCTGGGTCAATTTCGGGTAGTAAATGGCTCCACGCGGAGTGGCCGGAGAGTTGTGCCGGCGCAGTACAACAACGGTTGAGGGACATAGCAACGCAAAACGTTACCACTAGCAGAGATTTAACAAACAAACACACACACAAAACAGAACAAAAATGGCCAAATAGTAATGATGTTGGATGTGTGTCGGCAGTAGTGAAATAAAACCAATAGTGTTCATTGGTGCATGATCGTTTCCAAAGGAGTACGTCCGAAAATAGGTACTGTAGGCTGTTTAGTATACTGTCTATTTGAATCAAATATTACCTATTTGTTTGGATTCATCTGAAGCGGTCTGATTCTGAGTTATCAGAAAAACTCGCATTGTTGTCTTTGTATTTTAGCTGTCACTGTGCTTACACTGCGCCAACGCTATCAGATTCTGCTGTTATAGACAAGTACAGGCTGGTTTTTTGAGTATTATTTTCTTAATTCTGCCAGCTCTAGTGATAAGATGAGTGAGACTACCTTGCAAAGAATGTGCTGGTAAATCATAAATCATTACTTCTCCAAAGACGTACAAGCACGGTCAGGTTTTATAGTGTTTCTATTTATTCAAAAACTTCGCAATGCGATTTATTTAGGTACTGATTTGTAACACATTTTTCAACATTTGTTTGACAATGTTTTTGTTCATCTTGTGCCACTGAAAAATAAACTTAAAGTTTTAGCACAGCCCACCAGCTCTTACAAATACGGCAATAAGTCACCAAGTTTAGCGACGTACACATCCGGCACCTGCACTTTGAGTGTTGGATCATCGCAAGCAGCATATTTTTCAATGTCGGACGCTTTATGAATACCCGTTTCGACCAGCAGCGTCTGGAAGTCGCAGTTCTTGCCCAGTAAAATATCCGTGTTGCACCGATCGCCGATCATGAGCGTCCGTGCTGGGTTCACATCGTATTCTTTGCGTATGATCTCGCAAATGTGTGGATTCGGTTTACCCATCACGATCGGATCGCGTTCGGCACAGGTTACCACGGCCTTCACGATGCTGCCCGTGCCGGGAATGACCCGGTCGGGCATCGGAAACCTTTCATCCGTGTTCGTGCCTATAAATATTACATCCGGATTGTTTAAGTACGATGCAGCTTTCATCATCTTCACGAAGCTAAAATGCTCGTCGAACCCGACAACCACAGCGCCTACGTCTGGATCGGGTACAAAGTTGGCCACCGTGTCGGGCAGGCTGCCATTTATGTTGTCCGGACCGATACCAATGTGCCGAATGCCGACAGCATCCAGCTCCTTCGTAATACCCGTTGATCCGATTACGTAGACGGTTTTAGAAAATCCAACATTTTTAAGGTACTGAGCAGCAAGATATGCGGTCGATATTATGTTATCCTGAAGTGAGGAAAGCAATCATTGTGTAAGGAATCATCAACTCAACTAACACCATATGGTTGTAACACTTACGATTGTAACATTAAACCCAAGCTTAACCGCTTTCTCCACGAATTCGGGACGAGTTTTGGTCGAATTGTTCGTCACAAAGAATAGTTTTTTGCCATTCGCGATGAAACGGTTTATGACTTCCGGTGCACCGGGTAGTGGGTTATTGTCCACCCAAATTACACCATCGCAATCCGTCAACACCGTATCGAACGAATCGATCCACTCTTTGACCTCGGCCGGTGAAAGTGATGCAAGATTCGTACCACTGTATTTGGACATTCTGGTTATATTTTTCACACTGAAAAAGCAAAAACTGTTGAAAATGGAACCGGGAAGATCTCTACTAAATTTTATTAGCTTACGACCGTATTAAAAAGGACATAAAACTACAAAGAGAAGTAGCACCAGTACCAGTCTGGTAAAAAACCGTCGTCAAGCAAAAAAGTAAGCAAACAACAACAAATCTGACATTGATCAATGTCAAACGTCAATGGTCGTTCGAAATAGACCCAAGGGACATTTCTGTTCATTTTGTGTTTCGGTGTATCGACAAAAACGAGGCGAAATTTCGCGTATGGAAATATAAATAAAAACTGAGATATTCGTGAAAGCGATCTCTCTTTTAAATAAAAAATGTTTCCTATTTTTGTATCCAATATTCGCAAGCTCTTGTTGTTTGCATTCGTTCCATAAAAACAGAATTGCCTTTTATTTGTACGCTACTCATTAACACAGTGGAGGCTAAATGCATCGGGCTGCGAGAAGCAATACATTTGACATGTGGGTTGTTGCTATTGTCATACAAGAAACAAAAAAAATCGAAGGAGAAGGACGTATTTGTTTGCGCTGTGCTGTGTAGTAAATTTAAAGTTCTTCGCTTTGTATAAGCGAAATAATACCTTTGCACTGGATCTGATCCACCTTAGGATCAGATCCTGCTTCAAGCCTCGAACAGTGTGCCCATCTGTGGAAGATATGTTGTCGCTAAAGGGTGTTCAAAAT
The DNA here is from genome assembly GCA_000956215.1 of Anopheles farauti No. 4. Lineage (NCBI taxonomy): Eukaryota > Metazoa > Arthropoda > Insecta > Diptera > Culicidae > Anopheles > Anopheles farauti No. 4. The sequence goes on along the minus strand of JXWZ01005299.1, from coordinate 8,164 downwards.
CATTGAAACCGATATCCTCAACCCAATCTACGACGAAAGGGAGCAGCTCGCGATCAGTAAGAAAAGTGTTCGCAAATCTGTGGAAGTGGCAGCTTGAAATGCGGCGCAAATTGTGAAAAGTGTTCAAGTGTCGTCACAACATCCAAAAAAAGAAAGATGGATGCAAAGGCTCAGTCCTACCCGAAGCATCCTGTCTATTGTCGTCGCTTCCTGCCGTGATTTGATAACGGTGCTGCCTTGTGGGGTGTTAGTTCACGAGAAAAAAGGCTTGCTTTTGTAACACACCTCGACGGTGTGTTCGAAAATTCAAGAAAAATTTATTAGTGTTCCAAATCCAAACGCGTTCAAAAAGTTTGGTCCGAAAAGTAAGTGCGAAACGGTGTGAATTTGGGAAAAAAGTAATTAATTAGTAATCTCCATTGCTGCATAACTTTTGCACCACGCGTAGCTAAAGTAAAAACGATCCTGTGTGAGTGTGCGATTGGTATTTCTCCGAGCAAGTGTGTGTGTGTGTGTGTATGTTTGGTCTTTCTCTACATGCGCTCTCGTTGTCCAAGGGTGAAGGCCAAACATGCGAAGAAGATGCTGCGTGCGACGAGCAAGACAAAGAACACATCGTTAGAAAGCGGGGTAGAATCGATTTACGTTCTTGCTGCTGAGGAGTAGTAGGTGGGGGTGATGGAGGGGAGGCACTAACTCGACGTCGAAGGGCTGCCGACCTTTCACTTCTCCCCTCTATTCCTGGGGGTAGCAAACACACGGGTGAAAGCGACGTTGCTAGGTTCCCCGTACCATACCTCCCACCACCGGGCGCTTTTCGATGTGCACCCCCCTAAGTTTGGGGCCACGGTCGGGGTCCACACACACAGGGGAAGTTTGTGAATACGTCAACGCACGCGCACGGTTCCATCTCGCATGTAAACAATTCTTGCCACTCACAGCAATCGTTGATCCTGTTGGTTGTGCGGCACGTGCAGTGTTTCGAAAGGCCAGTAGTATCTTACAGTACAAACGGCGAGCGAATCTCAAGTGGCAAGCTCGTTCCAATAATATCACAAGCTAACCGCGTTTGAAGGTGGGCATCAAATAAGCAGAAAACAACGCAAGCAGACGCAGTAGACGCCTACGGTGGGTGATGGGTAGTGTCGCAGGGAGCGGCATCTGTTTTGGTTCATAAAGCAGAGAAGGTCATCGGTGTGTGTACGAGACCGCGTGTGTGTGTGTGTGGTTAGGTTAGGTTGTGAGCTGGTTTGTTCCGTTGTTTCTTACCCCTAGACCTCTCGTTATGGGAATATTTTGTCTTAAAGCCGTCTCCACGGCATTTTTAAATTTTATCACAATGGTTACCAACAACAACGCAAAACGACAATAGAAGAAAAGAGAAAATTGTCGGATTTAGATGAGCGAAGATTAGGCAAAAATTGCGTTTTTGCGACATACCGAAGCAGGCGTTGGAGCAGTGTGTTTACTCGTGCAGTGGCAGTGCCAAAATGCGTATTTGTGTATATAAAAAGCAGCTCATTTTGTTTGGAATATTATTGAAGAAATAGTTGAAGTAATTTGTGCCAAATTTCCCCTCCAACCAGCAATCCGTTTGCGTTCGGCGGTGAATGTGTGATAAATCAAACGGCCACAGTATGGCCGACGGTGGTGGTAGTGGTCGCACGGTTGTTACATCCGAAGCAAATGGTGGTGGCGGAAGTTCGACGGATGCGACGACGACGACCCGCAACAATCTCAGCGAATCTCCCGCACCCGGTGGGCAACGCCTGGGGCAGAACGACAGTGTGCAGCAGCAGTTTACACGCTTTGCGGACTATTTCGTAATCTGCGGACTGGACCTGGATTCGGGCCTCGAGCCGGATCTCTTTGCTGGTAAGCATTTTTACTTTTACATACGATTCACACAGGGAAATACACTAGAAACATCCGACTTAATATTTATGTGTGGTTTACCACTATACTATGGGAACACTTCTCCCATGTTCTCCCGCTTTTTCCACGACCCGGACGATATCAATTGCGGTCAATTAATCTCAATTGAGTGAAAGGTCGCTGCTCCCTATGCTCCCTGATGCTTGTTTACGTTTCGTAAAACGGCCCCGAAGGAACGAAGTATGTTCTGTGCGTTCTTGAACCCCGCACAATGCACCATGAAGTAGCTTCTTTAATGTTTCAACGGACAGAGCAGGAAGCTTCACACAAATTAAACCAATTGAGTGCAGTGCGAATCATTTTTATTATCAGGAACATGCAATCGCAAGCATGCTCAAGAGTTGTGTAAATGTAAACCAACGAATGCAAGACGAACCGCACGCTACTGAAAATGCTAATTCATTGATTTTGTGTCTGACTGATACGAATAAACAATTTATCATGTGCACTACCTTTTGTGTGGCGTGTCGCTATCGTTTCAAGCGAGCTTCCGGCTTCTGCCACGTGCTTTTGTGTCAAGCTAAGGTTCGTTTTTTGTTTTGATTATTTACTATCAAATGAAGGTTGGAGGAAACGGCTGCGGGAAGGAAGTGGTGTTAATTTTTTTTTTGCAATTATTTCTATTACTACACAAAGTAACGCCAATAGAACTAACTGTGACTGATTTGAAAGTAACGCCCAAAAAATAAAATTTTTCTGTGAAATTTATTCTATTTTTGAACGATATTTTTTCGAAAACATTTTTCAAAACTTTTTTCTTTTGGTACAAATGTTACTTGTTGTGCGTAACGAGCATATGAATACCAACGGTTCTTGATGCACACAACAATTTGTGCTGATGCTCTCAAGTAACTTACCCCTCCTATGGCTGGAAGGTTTAATAAATTGTAGGAATAAAAAAACGCTTACCACTCGGGTAATGGTGTGGGAAAAAGTCTGCGGGTAAGCTGTTGACCAACACAGTGCCAAAGACAAATTGCTTCAAGAATGTGCCCACCTCCCCACACACACATACACATGAAGCGTGTCTGGGAACCGAAAGGGGTAGTATTAACATTGGTTTGGTAGTTTCACCCCAGCTCGTCGGTGCGTTCAAGCTGGAAGCTAATTCTTCAATTGCCCGGCCAGACTTATGTCGTATGTTGAGGTGCGGTTGTTGAACTGAAATGGTGAAATAATGCTGTGGGGCTCGTTTTGTAGTATAGTGGATGTATAACCATTATAAACATGAAGATTTTTTTTAATAAATGTAGAAAAAGGGAATAAATTATTATTTGACATTTTACCTAAATCCTAACTAAAGTAACTAAACTACTGTTATGGATGATTTTTCTTCAAATTTTATATTCATTTTGAGTGAAAGCTAAAGATCAAAATTTAAGTGTTTCGAAAGCTCATAACGATTGAAAAATGTCTTGGCACTGTTTGTTTGGAATGGAACGTCACGTCTGTTTGGTGCTATTTGACATTTGCAACGAACCCAGTAGGATGGTAGTTTCCTCCCAGCGGGGATGTAGCCAGCTGCACCCACCGCGGAGATCAACGTTTATGCTTATGCCCCCTGAAAATTACAATATATGCTTGCCGTTTAAGAGCATCGTGGTGCGAAACGTTACTACCGCTGCTCGCATCACGAACGCTGTCACGATTTTCAAAGATGTGGCAACTGCACGTCGCTATAAGCATCGTTAAACACAGGTGTGTTTGTAGCTAAAGTGTTACCATTAGGAGAATATAAAGTTTAAGAAATGGTTTTGGAGACGAACCATAAACTGCTCAAATGCTAAATGTCAGTATTTCAATAGTATTAATTTGTATTGCTTCATTTAATATTGCTGAATTGAATATAAAGTTTGTGCTTAGAAACCTGTTCGGCCTGTTTGAGTACTAATGTGTATAAACATGTGGGTTAAAGAAAAAAAATGCAAAATGTAAATTGAAAGTGAAGGTAACGGCAACGAATTCAGAAACTGCAGGACATATTTATTTTGAAATTTTGAAAATTACATCAAAAATACAAAATTACGTTTGAGTTTCAAAGTAAAAAAACCCCAAAACAAAGTTCCAATTTTCATTACAACTATATCGAAATTAAATTACGAACGTGAATGAATTATGAATAAGCTTGATAACAAATCCACCGAGATTGGCGACCCAGATCAGCAGCATTTGTTTTTTTTTGCGTGAATGTGTGCGAGCCAATATATTCCGTGACGTATTTGCCGTCGTTTCGCCGAAAAGTGAAATCGATGGCAATGGGAGCAAGCCTTCCGATGGGCTAGAGTCATTAAAAATGATTGACAGAAATGTGTGCGATGATAATGCACGTGCTGTCGCCGCACTTGATAGCGCAAGTAGAAATAAGTGGAACAATAAAACATTGTTAAACTGACAAGCACAAACTGATATGATGATCGTTAACCTTATACAAGACATGTCTCCTGCGATATCGCGTGGACGCTAATGGTGTTTTGATAAATAAAAACATCAGTATTAATAAAGCGTTTGCTGCACACCGAGCAGACGGTGTGCAGTGCTGAGTTCACTGACTTATACATATTCTCATATCGCAAAGGACTATCAACAAATAAATAAAGTTTACGATCCCGACAAGGTTCACGTTGCCCGAAGGGAAAGCATAGACCAGCTAGCATTAGTCATACTACCGCCGCTGCTGTCGGTCGTTTTTAGATTCCTAATGAGCTTTTCCTCCCGGGTGCTTTCGTCTTTGTTTGTGAGAAAAACACCTAACCACCAATCGGATAAATGGGTAAAACCACATTGCTGTGCTGCGCACTCCAAGTCCTTCCGGCAGATGATCCTTCCGCAAAACGGACTTACTTACAGTATGGCCCGCCAGAAGCCAGCACTTGCCGCCCTTTCGCAAAGACCCGACTTGACTGTCTGTCTCCGATAGAGACCCACGTTATTGTCTGGCTCGTCGTTAGGCGGGGCTTTGTGGGCGAAGGATTCAGACCAAATGGCGCCCAATCTGGCTGACTAGCTGGCTGGCTGGTTCGCGTCCATTTGCGTTGACGGGGAAATGACTGCCAGACTCCGGAAGAATCGCCGCTTCCGGATGCGAACGCGGTGCCAAGTATCGATTTTTCATTCCGTCCGTTTCATTCTTAACGCTTCACGTTTGCTGCCTTGTTGCGATGTACAACAGAGACCGTGGCATTTGTTTGCGTGCGATGACGTGAAACGTTTCAATACCCTTTTTTTAAATCCTGATATGACTTGGATATAGGAGGGGTGAGCAGGAAGTTTTGATAAATTGCCTACGAACGAACGTTTTGGCGAGGGTTTTCTTCGGATTTATTTATAGTTTGCTGCATTCTTAGAACAAAACTATTGTTTTCGCTTTATCAAGTGAAGCATTTTAAAATGTTTAAAAAAAATCCAAACTGCGATTATTATACAACAAAATAAGCATTTTAAAAACAAGTAAAAATATTTGGAAACTATACGAATTTTGCTCTCTTCTTCCATTGTTTTTTTTTACCTTGGACAAACAATGTCTTCCACGCACGGAAGTTTTGTAAGCGATATTAATCTTCGCAAAACCGGAATCACCTCTCGGCATTGCAAACAAACATCGATTTCGAGCGGGTTGGGCGCATCAACCCGGGAATATCGTTTTATTGCAGCAATTACGGCAAATTGCAATGTGTTGTTGCTGTTGCCGAACCAAACCTTCCCGACCGAAATCCTGAATCAAGTAAATCGAAACTAGTAAAACATCCGTCGGTTCTCTAGTGGATGGAAATTTCATGGCTTCTGTTTACATTTACCCGAACGGGGCGCGAAAAAAAAAACATACACAAAACAACGTGCACGTTACGCAAGTGACCCTAGACCAAGCATACATTATTCAGCAGAGCTTCTTCGGTTTGTTCGACGGATGGGTCCTAAAAGAACGCTCACCCTACGGGGGATTTGCGCCTTTTGTATGGACGGTCGTTTCGCTTGGACGCGAAGAATCCGGCTTTGGTTCGGTGATTGCTTTGGCGGATGTTTATGAAAAACACCGCAAACGACCTGCGGTGGATCCTAAAATAATCTCACTTTGAAATGTGAGCCGCGAACACTGCCTGCTGTAGTCCCCCCGGGGGGAGCCGCATGTGATTAGAACCGGAACCCTTTGGTCGGTCTTTGACGAAACGCATCTTTCGTCCAACCTCTCCGGTGGTGGTTGTGCGACATGTCGCAAACGCACAAACGTTTCGTTGGGTTAGCCGATTGGTACACCACCATAACCAGCTGCTGGTGTGGCCAACCGATTCGGCCTGTGCCATGAAGCAATTGGTTATTGGTGCACAAATTTCAACCCACCGAGAAACCGTTGGAGGGTGAGAGGGGGAGGGGGGGGGGGGGGGGGGGGGGAAGGGGGTTCATAAAAATTGAACAGTGTTCGGGCAAGAAGAGGCTTTTTTGATGTAAGACGCGTTACGCTCACACTCGTCGTCCGACGATGGATTTGTGTTGAGAAATCTCGAGAGATCAGTCAGCAGCAGCAGCATGCCAACACCGAACTGGACTGGAAAAAGGGTTGCATTGTATTATCTCGGGTGTATAAAAATAATGGAGAAGAAGTTATTTATTTTATTGCTCGGTTTTATTCGCGTGTTACATGTGCGATAACCCTCGTGAGTAACCCTTTTTGGGCCCGCACGTTTGCTGTGTGTAGGACGCGATGTAATCCGTGATTCAACATTATTTATGTTATGCATTTCTTTCACTACCAGATAAGATAAAAATATTAAATCATACAATTGGTTCTGGCCATGAAGATGATAAACCTAGTGTTGACTCAGTGATATGAAATTATCAACGAATATTTGTTTATTTATGTTTTGGTTGTGTTCGTCATACAGTGGTGGTCATTAAAGTATGACCACTTATTTTATTATGAATTATTTTAAAAACGTTTTTTGAATATGGTTCATGGGGTGAAAATGAATATGTTAAAGAAAATTTTTATCAGAAAACATATTATAGAATTTTGAATTAAAATAAAAAATGAAATTTGAATGCTCATAATGCATGTCGTTTCGCCTTGCCTCGAACGATGTCTTATTTTTTATTTTTTATTTGCTTTTTTGTAGTATTATGATCGAATTACTATTATTAGCATAATATTCTCAGAAGCCGCCTCAATCCCTAGAAATCATATATTATTCATATCCCATTTATACTCTACATCACTTTTCTTCGTACATCAACGTCTCCTTCGACGGATTTATAAGAGGATTTATTCGAAGCTCATGAACCAGCTGCCTTCAACGGGCTGACGAGCTGATAGCGGAAAGCTTCAAGAGAACCAAACTAATCCAATTTGGCAGATCTGTGTGTTTTCCGTCGTTTTGCAAATTTACTTTCCGATCGCTTTTCGCATCCGTCATTTGGCAACTCACATACACACACCTGGTGCTCACCTTTTTGCAGAGAGGGGGAAGAGGGAAGGGGGAGGGGGGTTGACAACTTCTGCGCATGCCATACTACCACCGAGCGGTCACAGCGGTCGGTCCCAGTGCTGCGTGTGGGAGGCAAAGCCGATTCTGTGCTCTGGAAAGTTCAGCGGGTGTTCGTCCCCTGGAAAAAGGCTTTTAACGGTAACGACCTTGAAATGGTAACGGTTCAGCGAGCATCGCGAAGCACTCGCCGCTGGGTTTTTCCCCCCAATCCTCCCCGGTCGGTCGTGGTCGTGGTGTTTTCTTTCGATGTTTCTTCGATTTCACTTTTACCTTCGTCCACATCAACAGCGCGCCACCGGGCCACCTCCCTCTATTGGCAACTTTCACTGTGAACTTGCACTGACAGCTGCTGCGAATGCAGCTCGATGATATTTGATGGTTTTTCGCACTTGGGAATGGAGTGTTAAATGCGGTGATTTTACAATTGCCAACGACCGAGCGCTCCCTCGGCCTACCGGACTGGTTTTGTGCGACTGCCTCACCCAGAGGTGCATCTTTTGCACCACCCCCCCCTAATTTCTGCATTTCTACGCCGCGCGTTCGGTCGTCCACCTGGGCTGCATTTTGCACCTAGCGGTCCGCTAAAGCTCCTCGAATGTTTCGAATGCTTTGCGGCTCATTCATCACCACTTCCTGAACGGGGAATCACTTCTTGTTGTTGCCGCAGTCACAGCCGACAAATTTCCCATACACTAACGTGCCAGAAAGGCAAAACTTGGGCCCCCATTTTCACGGTCCCACCGGTTCGGTAG
>JXWZ01005296.1:0-20445 GCA_000956215.1 Anopheles farauti No. 4 | reverse complement strand
CGGAAAGCGTCCACCACGCTCGGCATCATCATGTCCGCGTTCACGATCTGCTGGCTACCGTTCTTCATCCTCGCGCTGGTGCGCCCCTTCATGAAGGACGACCATCGGACGCTTTCGTCGTTCTTCCTGTGGCTCGGGTACGCCAACTCGCTGCTCAATCCCATCATCTACGCAACGCTGAACCGCGACTTCCGGAAACCGTTCCAGGAGATCCTGTACTTCCGCTGCTCCAGCCTAAACAACATGATGCGGGAGGACTTCTACCACAGCCAGTACGGTGATCCGGGCTCGCAGCGGCTAGTCATCACGAACGACGGTGGAGCACGGGAGAGCTTTCTGTGAAGGCTGATGCGGGCGGTTTCGTGGATAGATTGCACGATTGCACGGCCGGCCAGTCGGCTGGTTTCCGATCGATGTGCGACACACACACACACACAAACACAAATACACACACACCTAGACACAACACAAAAACGAACAAAACAAACCAAATACACACGTAATGCAGGCAACAATCACGAAGCGAAGCCCTCCACTTCCGAACCGGTGTTGGGAATGGTGGGCGCAGGTGAACGTCTAGTTTAATTTAGTCTTCCTTTTTGTACATACACGTTAACTTTAAGCAACTAGGTCATCCCCGTTTTCATACCCCCTTCACCATCGAACATTCACCCTTTCAACGACTTGCTATTCCACCGAACTCTAGCAAAGAAGCACAACAAGCGCAGGAAGTAAAACCAAAAACATGGAAAACAACAAAATCAAAGCATCCTACGGTACCGAGGGCTGCGTGAAGATTTATCACTGTGTTAGCGTGGTAAGATTGTGTTTTCGTGCCCGTACGGTTTCGGAATACTGAACGCACGCCAACCATTACCCACTAGCAGCAACGCCCATAACATTTAGCAACCATCACCGATTTGTATATGTTTGTGATATAAAGGACGTGCTAGGCAGGTGGGTTTTTTTTCCTCCCGAGACACGCGCGCTCTTCCTAGCGTGTGGGTGAAAAAAAATACGCCGAAATAAGAAAACTTACCAAAAAAAAACAAAACCACACAGAGAGACAAACAAAGCGACACAAAGCAAGCCAACACTGTAACCGGAGCACCGGAAGCTTCGCTGTAAGAAAAACGAACTCAACTCAACCGCGTGACAAACAAGAGCGGAGGTTAGCAGCAGCCAAACTGCCAAACTATCCGGAGGCAAATTCGTGTTCGTATCGATGTTTTTTGAGAATTCGAGATCGCTAGGATTCGGTTCGATCAATGTGCGTATGGGTGTGTATGTGTGTTAATGTACGTATGTGTGTGTGTGTGTTTGTCAGTCAGTCTCTCTCTCTCTCTTTCTCGTTTTTCTCGCTCTCTCACACGGGCACGTGCCGTTGTCGAGAGGTGCCACAGGAGGGAGCAGGAATGCATGAATGTTAGATTAGTTTCAATGTTTCTATGTTGAACCGAAATCGAGCACGTGCGGTATTACAAGAAGCACAGAACGGAAACACAACCGGATGCAAAGGAAAGATGGTGGTAATAAATCGCAAAAGCAGTATTAAAACAATGACGTAATGTTATGTTATGCGGCGCTGGACGGCACGTTTCTTGGTACAGTCTTGGCAAAACGCACACAGTTACCGTTCAATTCGATAAGGACTGGTGAAACGTCGATCCCGGATCGGAACGAAGACGATCAACCGAAGTACAACTCTCTTTTTATCGGTTCCCACGACGTTCGCTGACGAAACTTTTGGCAAATGTTTTCTTTTTTTATTTACACCAATATCACATACACATACGGTAGCGATACCGTAGCACAAAGAAACAAACTTTCTTCGTAAAAACGGTACAACGGTACGAGTAGACACAAATTTGATGAACGTGACAAAACGAACGAACACACGAAGTGAACAGGAATGCAAAGAAAGCAAAATCGAAGCCACAAGCTACTAGAAAAAAAAACCCCGATCGAGGACATACGCATAATAAACCAAATCAAAACCGCGCACGAACGTACGGAAGCAGTGGACGTAAACCAAAATGTAAGATAAAATCTACTCAGTTTAGTTAGTTAGCGATAAATAACAGACAAACCTACATGAATATATATATATATTTTTTCGTTCCGTTTTCCCTGTGTAGTGAAAACGAGCAGATCAGTGGAGGAAATAAAATCCAAAAAATCGATCAGAGACGATTGAAATCAGAGAAAGCTCGCGTTTAGTTAGCGTTTTATTTGCACTTTCTATGATTTTTACGATGAGAAAGAGTCGAAAAAAACAAAAACATTGTGTGTGTGGGAAAAGGTAAGTGAGCGGTTGTCGTCACTCAATGTTAGAAAAATATCCGCTATATTTAAATTCATTTCACATTAGGATATAATGAATTCATAAATAAATTCTAAAACTATGCCTGTTCTAAACACAACTGTTTCATTCACTGAAAATGTGATAAAATTTGGATAAACATTATTATTTTGTATGAGTTTCATTTATTTTATTAATTATTAATTTTATAGTGATTTTTATTATGCTTGATTTTATTTACTGTCTTTTTACAAAATCTTTGTTTTAACTAACCTACATCATATTTTAATCAAACAAAAGTACTTTTGTCAGTTAAATAAACTATAAATTAATAATTTCTATATCGTGAATTTCTAATTAAAATGTCTATTTGTATGCCGTGAAGATTATACATTTTGTTGCATATTTTTATGTTTATTACTTATATACTTTTTATACTTATGTACTTTTTATTTTTTTACATTGTAGCTTAGTAAAACCGATCTCATAATATAGTTCCATTCATGTGAGGATAACCTATTAGTGTTTATATTACGCCAAATGTGTAACCATCTAAAGTTTGGATTTTTGATGACTATGTTTGGGATTGGCAGTTTGTTCATGGAAATCTTATTTGGTTCCATTGCAGATGGCTGTTGGTTGTATGTATTTGGTATGCAGGCTAGTTCTTAAGCTACCATTTTGAGTTAGGGATTAGTAGTTAGTATATTTTGTATTCTTGGAGGATTACCTGTATTTTCAAAAGTCTGTTTGGTATTATTTTTTCATCCCGTGTCTATTTATAAACAGTGTATTTAATTTTATTCTGGGATATAGAAGATTAAGATTCCTCCCTTGAGTTTTAGGAAGTGTTAATTGATCTAAACTTATTGTTAAGTTCTGTTTTGAGTTCATGAACATACTCATCATTCTCAAAACTTTGGCAAAATGGAACGAACTAACTGAGAGAACTGAATCTACAAGCCAGAGCTTAGATGTTATATATGTGTTGCACAGTATTTTTGATTTAAGTTTAAATCTCTCGTAAGCTTTAATGTTGCCAAATAATATTTACAAATGTGTGGCCATTGCAATGATATTGTGACATTGACAAACAATTTTATGGATGTTTTGTATTAGATCAGGATTGAAACCAATTTTGTCCATTTTGTTATACACGAAATTGTGGTGTACTTTATCAAATGCTTTTGACAAATTAAAAGAGATGAGTTTGCCTGTTTTGTTTTTTTCTTTGAGTTCTATAATTTTGTCTTTTACTGATAGTATTGTGTGAAAAATCTTTTTTCCATCGTTGCAACACTTTTAACTGAAAGGTATTAATTTGTATATCTCTGTTATGGTTGTTATTATATATTTCATGATCCGTTGGTAAAGATTAAAATCTGCATTTAAGAGAGGAATAAAAAACTAAGTCTATAAAAGTCTATATCATTTTCGTCCTGATTCTATTTTTTTTTCTTCATTAGGACTAATTATCTTTCGGTTAACTTGTTTGGGATTGGTCTGTGTAATATGTCGTAATATGGCCTTTCGGTAAACCATCACCACCTGGACTACGGTTTTTGTTTGATTGTTTTTAGGCTTGCCAAATCTATGCAGTGTTTATGTCCTTCATAAAGTTCTTATTTATGAACATTCTCTTTGAATTGTTGTAGGTAGTGAGCAATATTTATCGTCAGGGAGAATTTCAGGGGTGAAAGGTTTTTTTAAAATGATGCCATATATACTCGGTGTTGGTTTTGCAAAGTTTCGCTTTTCTCTATTTTCAGTTTTGATTATCAGAAGTGCATTCTGTACTTTTTATTTTTTGAGGTCTTCCAAGTTTTGTTTTGGCAAAAGCCATATTGTCACTATTACGCTTTATTGAATGCGAGCAGCGAAACTACTCACCGTAGTTCTCCGGTCCGCTGACTTGGCAGCTGACGAAGCCTGCGTCTTCTCGATAGTTTTTTTTTCTATTCCCATGTTTTAGTATGTCTCGGTGTAGATGCGATTGTTGTGGTGGTTTTGTTCGTTGCTTTAGACGCGCCTGGTGTATTGTGATTTGTTTCGTATTTTTTCCCGATATCACATATATCTTCGCATCGGGCTTGTTTGGTGGTTGGTTTTACTGTATCGGTGTACAATTTGATCAGCCGATCGTTGACACTTTCTTTTTGTGCTTTCAATTTGGAAGCTATAGTGCAACTCATACCAAAGTCGGTTTTGTGCTGCACAGTAGCTGCAGGTTTTCGTTTGTAACGGCAAGTTGCTAGCGTGATTTCACCCTGTACTGTGCTATACGATGGTATTGGTGCGAGGATCACCATGCGCACATATTGGAATCCGTTGGGGAGACCGGCACACGGGTAATTCTCATACCAAACCCCTTCGCTGATGGAAATAATGTTTCCGTATGGTACAATACTGATGGATTTTTTTATTGCCCGACACACTGTTAGGTAAGTCATGTAGCTTAACCACACGCGAGTTGTCGTCCATCTCAAGAGGGATTTTATATTCCTCATTTTTGCATTTTCTTAGAATGCTTTCCGTTATGCGTTTCGATGGTCTTCAGAGCAATGATCTGGTCCTTCAGTTCAACAAAGGCGTATACGGATGATGAGTGATAGTGGATCCTATCGAGCTGTTTTGTATTAAGCTGAAACTTTTCGTACACGAAAGCTGCTACCTCAGTAGCTGGTTCTCCTCTCAGCCACCATCATCACTCTTTTTGCTTTGTTGTAACACACTTCCTATCTCTTCGGCACGTCCTATCTCTTCGAGCTCTAGAACCGAACTATCAAACGATCAAAAAGTTATTGCTTAAGTTTCCGCGTTTTGCTATTCGCCACCTGCTGTAGCTATTTATCGCAACGAACTATCCTTCTACCGATCACGATATTTTGTGCAAGTACTATAAACATTTAAAACGAATGCTCCTAATATACTCGGTAAAAGAGACAAGGAACCATTTTGAGTTTAAAGTTCAATTTATACGGTACAAATCAAACGACCAATATTAAATCGTTTAGTTTCGCGTGTTTTATACTTTATTTGTTTATTTCGTCATTTATATATACGATAGAACATTATGGGAACGGTGATTGCGATGTTTGGTTTATTAAATAATATAAATTAAAAAAAAACTAATCCTTATTTGTAGCTTTGTTTTAGGTTCCCTGTTCAAAGCGTACAATATTTACTGGCGGCTTCATGTATGTCATCCGCTTTCTTCATGTGAATTTTTAAGAACGTTTCTAATCTTTTCATCAACACATCATAAACATAAAAATTCGTGACATGTAAGACATATTATACCAGGTCAAACACATTTTCTACCGCGTCGACAGCACCAAACCAGACGTGCCCGCGTGAATGCGTGTGTCTCTGCAAGATAACGACTAATTACGAAACGTTCTTGTTTGAGAAAGGCACCCACGTGCAGCGTTGATTCATGATAACCAATTATTCTTCCGGCCACCGACCGGCCAAACAATCGAAACTCGCGTGCACGCACAAAGCCAAATCCATTTCCGACGCGTAAAAAGTGGAACAAAAGTGCAAATAACGAAACCAAAAAAAAAAAAAACCCCAACCAAAAACATAAGGCGGGTGAAGAATTTATTCTTATCACCACCGGAACAGCACCGGTGTGACTCTTTTGTGTGCCGTAACGCACCGTTGGACAACCTAATCAAATGACGCACTTTGTTCCACCTCCGCCACTGAGTGTGAGAAGAGCGGGGGGAGGGAAGAGGGGTCTTGTAGAGGGGAGGGTTTGTAGAGTAAAAGACGTGAAAGTGTTCAAACTCAAAATGCGAGAAACGTGCGTCGCGGCACGAGCCGGCGAAGTTGGTGGTTAATGGGCGGGTGGTTTGGACAGGAAGTAGCATAATTTTCGTTCTATTAGCAGCGCGCCACGGTTGCAGAATGTTCGCCTCTCACGCAGTTTGATAAATATGAAATTAATCTTCGTTTAATTAAATTTCCTACTGCACACTGACTGGCGCGGGAAGCGACCAGTGCGTGGTAGAAATGGCCCGGGAAAGTGAAGTTTACACGCCACCGTGTTTAACTTTATTCCTCGCAATTTGACAACGCCGGATGGTGTTAAGAAAATAAAGTCACCTTCACTTAAAATTTACTCCTTTTGAGCGTCCCGTTTGGAGCAGGAGTGGGAAGTACTCTTCTTCATTGCACGCAGCCCCAACCCTTCACGCCAACGGTTGGGTGAATTTACACTCACAACACAAAAGGCTACCATGGGAGAAAAAAAAGAACGAACAAACCCCTGTTCGGTGGTCGTAAAGTACAGTCACCTTGCGTAAGGACCACACCAAGGGACAACCGTGTGGGTTGTAATGGAGTGTGAAAAATTGCTTCAGGTGCTGTGCCGGCAATATTCGATAAATGTCTCCAACACCGGGGATTCCGTCGTATAATGCTGAAAGCATGAAACGGAATAGCCCGCAACGTGGCCACTGACATATTGACGAGAGCATTTCCCAATTATCCTGACTTTCCATCCACGAATGGTGTGCTGGCTCGGAGCGGGAGCTGGTTTTTTCCAATTTTAAGCTGCCACGGAATGGCACGAGTATGATCGATGTTGATGAATTATGGGACACAATAATGATAATATGCAGGGCATCGATTACACGGATAACATCCATCGCGTAAATTACATTTCGCTGAAACTGACAGAAATTCATGCGACATAACTTTGACACAGTTGACACTAATGGAATTATTTTTAATTTTATGTGATACGGTTCGCGTACATCACGGGCATGTTTATTTGCAGCTTGCTGATTGGTTTGTCTCTCTCCTAGATTGTGCGAAATAGTCATCGTATCGATCAAGTTACAATGCTCATTTTCCCACTCGTTGTAAGGAATGATCATACCAGCTTACAGTGAATGAACGGCATCGATGACCATATATTACATTTATAAATTGGAAGATCATTCACGTTGTTCAAAACAACGTAAATACAGTCGTAATTAATCGTTGATTTCATAACATTTAAACAATTCTATAAATAACTCTTGAAAGTTTATTCGGTTGCGATATCATGTTTTTCTTGTGCTCAATGGTCCAACCAGAACACATGTCTATAAATAAGTAGGCTTTGAAGTTTATCTATCTATCGCGCGAAATGTGTTTGCCATGTACGAAGATTGTATAGATCCACCTAGTTTTGAAGTGTACAATATGAAACATTTTAATTAGTTTTAAAACATTTTTTTTCCAATCAAAAAACTTACTCCAAAAACAAAAAAAATATTTGAACTATTTAACTAAAAAAGTGATAATGTTGAAATGTTAAAATTATTATTGTTAAAAATTATTGTTAAATTATTAATATAATATTGTTAAATAATTAATTGTTAAATATTATTGTTAAAATGTGCATATACATTAATCTCTGTTTAATACTGTACAAAGTATTTAATTCGTTTTAAGTATCAATGATAAGTGTGAAAAAATTGCTTTCCTGCTCGTTCTGTGCAACACGTCGATGCAACGAGCTTTACTCTTCTTACTTAATTTTCTTTTTCGCCAGGGATAAAACCGAGTGTTCCCGACTGTGGCGTATAAGTCAGCACACCGTGTCGACAGACATTTGGTAATTTTTTTTTGTGAATTTTTTTTTATAATTCAAGTGCGTAGCAAAACAAAAGATTCTTAACAACATGCATGCACATCCTCTCTCATAAATAAAATATAACACCGTATTTAGCTTGTATACAAGTAGATGAAATTCTCGATCTTAAAAAGTCAACCTTTGGTATTACTTTTTATTATATTCATTTCATATGATATAAAGTTAAATGCGTCCGCGAAGACCAAATCTAAACAAAATAAACAAAAATGATTTAATTGATGGAGCCACATTACAAGAAACCCTTGTTTGTCTTTGTCTTTTTTGTCTTATGTTAAGAATCATCTAAAACTTAAGAACGTATTCATGTTGGTCGAAAGGTTGAAGAACAAATTGCTTCTACGTTATTCACAACCATATTTCAAACGAGTAATCAAGTAGCATTACATCCTACGAGCAATCTCTCAATCAGTAGCTTAAAAGGAAATAAATTAAATCATCAAATAAACTGGTAAAACTTTCACCCTAAAACTGGACCCGCTGTACGAACCACTTTACCGTCGATTTTTAACACAAGCAAAATCATCAATTGCTTCCGGTGCAGAGAAGGAAGTGAGGGAATGATTGAAATTTTGCGACCGCGTGAAAGTGTTTCGCGGCTGTGGTTGATTGCTCACCTAACTGTGGGTAAGCAGAAATTCCAAGCCGAACTCACCGAAATGAAGCAAGTTTTGTTGTATCAAACGTTACGATAGCAAACATTTACAAAGACTGCATGTACATGAGTGTGTATGTGTGTTATTGAGAGAAACGCTGAAAAGTGAGAATCCATGACCACAACGGTTCCGGTTTTCTAGATGGGTGCGAAAAGAACATTTTCCAGCACGCAACAATGTCGAGCGGAAATGAACGGAATAATTTTCCCATAACGGGCAGAACAGAACGAAACGGGCGCTCGGTCATGGTTTGAGACGTCATGGGATGAATCCATGAGAATTCGAAGCAACAATAACAAAAAAAAACTTGTTGATTGTGCCACCCCGCAGTAAAGGGCAGTGAGGCGAAGCCTTTCCGTTGTTTCGTTTATTTTTTACGACGAACGAACATTTTAGGGTGCTTATGGTTGCACCAGCGGTGGACACATTGTAAGGACTTTGTTTCGATAAGTTTCGGTTTTATTTCTCTCGTCCCATTGCTCCCACTCGTCCAGCAGTTCCGTTCCGTCTCGGTACGGTCTGTAAAATAGCCTTCTCCCATCGGAATACGGTAAAAAATAAGTGTAAACCATACAAAATAACTCTACCGCACAGCAATAAAGTGTTGCAGTTTGATTGATGACCGGCAAATAATCATGTATCCCGTCAAGAAAGCTGTGTAAGAAGTTTAGTAAGACTGCTCGGCACATTTCCTAAAGTTATTACAAAGTATGACGATTGAGTCGAGGTGTGTTAAACGGGAGAGTGAAATGAAAGCTTACCGTTGCAGACGAACGGATCTTATGGTCGGAGAAACGGAGATAAAATGATCTACCATTTACTTGTGGATGAATGTAGTTATTAAATAAGGATAAGCGAAACAAAAGGTTAGGGTGAAGTATTTTTTACTAAACATTACGACACTGCGTCTAATTTAGCTGTCATAATATCTAAAAAAAAATAGGATATTGCATCGAAATTAGTGACAAATAGTGACGAGTACTCAGTTCTAAAACTTGCAGTTTTCAGTAAATTTGTTTATCTTATAAAAAACAAACAAAATCATAATACTCTTGTTCCAATGTTAGTTTAAAATAATAAAATGGCGTTGTGAAAATATAATGTCAATAAATCATTTCAGTAAACTTATATCTGCGAGTTCAACATTGAACACAATATTTTAATTTAAAAAAAACTTGTTCATTCAAAACATACCTAATGAGCCCATCTTAGTAGGCTAGTAGTAGGTTTAGTAGGCATTTCGGTTTATCTCAATAAAACTAAAAACAGTTGCTATTGAATTGACAACAAATATCTTGTACAACTTTTTAAATTGAAATAGTTAAACAGAAAATGGAAACCCACCATCCTTTACCAGGTACGTGAAGGTTAAAAAACAACTACCGGAGCACGTAAGCCTTTTAGGTTGTTTGCACGCTTCGTTATAACTTTTGCCGTTAGCTTATAGTAAGCTCATGTCAATACTTTTTGATACTCTTTCAGCGCCATTGATAGTCAAAGTTCGTGCGCGTGAAAAAGCATCTACACAGCGCTTAAAACGGCTTCGCTTATTTGCTACGCTGCGTCGCACAGTAAACAATAATAATATTATGATGAAAAAGTTTTTCCTGCTCATCAGGTAACAAAAAGCCGGGACTTAAGTATTTTCTGAAGTACTGAGTGCATTGCAGATTACTCCCGGTGCCGTATTTGGGATTTAATGTAGACTGACTACGCTCGTTACCGTAACTGAATCGGTGGGTTTAATGTTTGTAGCAGACGTTTGAATCGAGTCTCACTTTAAAATGACAAATCATGTATTTTCTTTCAGCTGTTATCCATCGTTGATATGGATACAATCGATCCAATTTCACCATTCGATTGGTATTATCATTCTCCGATTCAGAAAATTATAAACATGGGCACATTCGCCATCAGTCTGACTAAAGTTACTCTGTCTTATGCTCTGTTCTGTCATTTTTTTTAAATAAACACGTTTCCGAGATTATTGTAGGAATAAAACACTATATTTGTAATACAAAGTTTATTTATGTAAAGTATAGTTGTGAGTTTGCTACTCCTCTGAGTTGCTTGATGATAAACAATTTAGCGGTACATTCTAACAAATTTTATACATAAAATCCATCTTTGTCGGATACTAATACCGATGTTTTGGATACTAATGTTTTTATTTAAAAAAATGGATCGAATCGAGAAAGAAGCGAGAATCACCCCTTCTTCCACCGAATAAGAACAGATTGACCATACATTACAATGGCCACGGCTTGAACGACAAAGGGTGGTCGGGAAGAAGTTTGCAGAAGGGCAACACTTTGTTTTGCGCTTCATTTTGAAACATAATCTGACTAACGACTGCTTACGTTTAGGAACATAATCTCTACAAAGCCTTCGTCAAATGAAAATTATATACGGCAAGGTACGGTGGACCTTATCATATATAATTGCTGGTCGACAGCTCCAGAATTAGCCGTGGCGGAACTGGGGTTCGTGATCTGTATCCCTTATCTACTGTCAGCGAGTTTCCTTTTCCATGCAGTTTGTAAGAATTAAAGTTATAAAAAAAAATTAGATTTGAATTTTCTTTTTCCTGATTTGATATGTTTGTTGAATATTTTTTCTACTGTTATGTATTGTTCACATCTGTTTTATTTACAATAGCACATTTCAAGCGATCAGATGGTGATCTCAATTAACAAAATTATTTTTCATCCTCGAATGTTTGAGTCTGTCTGCCAGTACTTTGACAGAGGTCTTAGTGGCTTTGAGATTGTTTTAAGCAACGTGTCACTTGAATATAAAATGAAACAGCTCGAACCCCTCCGAATACCCATACCCATACGAATACATACCCTTGAGAAAAACAAAAAATCAAAACAATTTTTTCGACGCCATCGAATAAAAGTAGCTCCAAATCGCGCTCAGACAGCTGACAACGACGGAAATTCCGCAGTTCAACTAATCCTCCACTTCTTACAATAAAAAAGCCGACGTTCGTCTCGTTCGGGACTTGTTTCCATTCGCTCCATCCGGTGAGCATACCTACATTAATTAATCACCATCCTGAGTGGTTAGCTGACAGAGTTAGTGAAATGCGAACGAGCAACCACGGCGCTTGGGAACGGAAATTGGGATACTTAATTTTAACTTTCCCTTGTTTGGGTTGCCCCATCCGTTTCACGTTCTCTGCTCCAATCTTCACTCAGCACACTTAATCTTAAATTGAAACATATCCAACCCGTGCGCGTTGTCGACAGGTCGGAAAGAAAAATTGTACTCAAAAACGAAATCAGTATGCTGGCGTGAATTAGCTTGCCACCGATGTCGGAATCACCGGGCAAAGTACGAAACTTGTAAGCAGCTTCGATGGTAAGCACGAGTGAGAAGAAACGTGCTTTCCATTTTTGGTTGGTTTCAGTTTAATTCGGTTCAGTTGGGGTTTTCTCCTTTTGAGGTAAATACAAAAACAAACCATATACCCTAAGCTTGAAGGGTTCTTTTTTTTTTTGCCGGCAAGATTTTGATTTTGGACCCGCACCATTCCCTCATTCACTCGAATACTTTGTCCGTGAAGGTAGGTAATCTTGACCGGGAAATTAGCGAGCAACCGTAATTGAATTCCCTTTTAAGTAATTACCTAAATTATGTTTGTTTGTTATCGATCGTAACCGTTCGTCCGTCGTCTTTTTGACCGGAAATTTTAGAACATTTTGCTTTCCTCATTTATGTCTGCAAGTGAAAGGACAAACAGGAAATGACTAGTACACTACATCAGACGAAGGTCACGCCATAATAAAAGTTGAAAAGTTCTTTTCCATTGGTCATTTTCGTCAAAACTGCCCATAAGGTTGTAATACATTCTCCAATAATTGATAAATCTACAGAAAAAAAGCGCTTTATTGAAAATTTCTGCCCTAGCATGTTAGAAAGAAAGAATTTTTTTTTCATGGTTTTAAAATACAGTTTATCCACATGGAATCTTTCTTTTTCCACATGCTGCGAGTTGGCGGCAGTTAGATGCTTGAGCAAGCTCTAATTTATGTGGATGGATGAACAAAAGGGAATGGAATAGCATTTCCGAGAAGGACTATGATTTAGAAAAATGATATACGGTGAGCCGGCAGTTACTGGAATTGGTAATTAATATTGCCAACAAGAATGCTCTTTGTTCTTGGCATATTTCGGATCATCATTCATCATCCTCAGAAATGAGTTTGACAGCTTTAACGGTACTTTAGTAATGAGATATCCAAACGCTTGATACTGACAAACGTTTCGTTAAATATAGAATTATTTTTCTCCATGCAACGGTTTGGTCCATATAAATTATGTTTTTACAAGATTGGACACGCAAAAAAGGAAACATATAACATTTAAGAATAAATAATATGATAAATTTGTTATTTGATCCAAACCATTTCCCAACGCATATGTCATTAAGTGTATGAAATCTGCTCGATCTGCGCGAGTTATGAAAATAATTTTGAACTAAATCTGAACTAAATGTTTTGAACTTCACTTCTTTTTTAATCCTCACATGCATGCTATTTAAAGCTATTATTTAGAACTGTGCGTGGTGTAATGGTAGCGATATTTCGGTCTTTCACATAACAAAATCAGTACCACATTCTCATCTCTCCCTGGCAAGTAGTGACCAACCGGTCAATATGTGATGGTAAAATTAGTCTAAGAAGTCGGTAACACCGAAGGCACGATTTCGGTCTTTAATCCAAGAGAAAAAAAAGAGATAGACAGATACAGACAATTGAAAAACTGTACCAATATAACTATACAGTAGGCTTATCTCTCTTTCGTCCTTAACGAATATGAAGCAGAGGGATTTTAACTGTTTTCAATTAATATTTTTGAATTTATTTAAATTTTGATAAAACAAGCTCAACATTTTTCTTCTTTAGAATCTTCATACAACAAAAAAAATTAAATGTTGAAAATTATTTTTCCTGACACAATATTACCTCTGTGCGACAAATTTATAAAATGACATAAAAAATATTGTTTGTTATTATATAAGACAAATTTAGCTATTTTCGATTTGTTTTCTAATGCTGTATCAAACAACAAAATTTTTATAAACGTTTGGGACTCTTTTGCATCAGATTCGTACATTCTTAATGACTTTGTTAAGTTACAGTTTTTCAACACAAACGCATATCTATCTTTCTTTCTTGCGCTTCTATCCATCTGTCGAATAATACGAAATAAATAAAAGTCTGGTGTGAGTTTTGAGAACGACGCGTAATAGAGCAGTTGACAAGGACTCAAATTCCATCCTTCGTTCTCACAATAACGTACTTTATGGTCACTTACTTCATGCTAGACGCTAGAAGAAGACTAGGTTCGAATGAGATCATGGTACCAGTCCTGTCGAGTGAGAGACCAGCGCCGCTATCTCTACACCACCGGACCGGATTCAAATCACTATCTATCTTGCTTCAAGAATCTTATTATCCCTACCTCTGTTCAACAGGTCAACACACTATCGTTACAGGTGTATCACTTAATTTGCTTACTTCTTTCGAGCATGCTACATTGTAATTTCTTCGAAAAAAAAAACAAAAAATCCACAACACGTAAAATCTTTTCATACATCATCCATCACAGTGCTTGCGATCGTTGCGGTAGTTTGTGTAACGAGACGAGCGAATAAAAATGAAATCCCGAGGTAAACCTAAACACGAGCGTTATATTTATGACACAGTTTCAACCCTTCACTCCATTTCTTTTACCCATGGTTCTGATTACAACACTCTTCAGCCTTGTGGATAGCGAAAAAAAAAACTGTGTAAGTGTAATGGCAGGGATAGGAGGTTCGGCAAAACAAGTATCCTGTCTAAACGAGTGCCGTGCACACGTATGTTTTTCCACCTGGTTGATTGAAAGCTGCAAGCGCTACCCTGGCAGGGTTTCCTTTGTCCCCCGGTTACACAACATGATACGGGCGGGCTCAACATGGCCTCCCTATTCGGCCTGCGATAAGCACCGCCGATTTTGTGGCAAGCGAAAGGGCACGATATCGCTTCCCTTGCTACGGCAAAGGTCGCCACGCTTCGTGCTTCGATGCTTTGGTGAAATTGAT
The DNA here is from genome assembly GCA_000956215.1 of Anopheles farauti No. 4. Classification (NCBI taxonomy): domain Eukaryota; kingdom Metazoa; phylum Arthropoda; class Insecta; order Diptera; family Culicidae; genus Anopheles; species Anopheles farauti No. 4. Next base: position 5,746 of record JXWZ01005296.1, on the reverse strand, counting down.
ATTTTCACCGGGTCACACAGAGTAACTTATACGTACGGTGTGAGAGCAGTTAAAAAAACACCTTCCGTTGGTGTGTGACGGGAAGCAAAAAAAAAAAAAAAAGAAAAGGTAATCAACCAAAGCAGCGCTCCCCAGGATATGCCAAAACAGGCTTCAAACATAGCTTCTGCATGTCAGCCACGGGGGTAGGATCGACAGGATCGAAGAAACAGTGAATAATTCAATTAGCAAGTAGATTAACTAGCCTGATCCGGTGGGCGCCCATGTTTCGCCCCAACATCCTACGTACGGTTAGGCTCGATCCTGGCTGAGAGAATGTTTTTACAGGATCTGTTTTCGCGGACCGATGTCGAGGTAAAACTTTTCTACCATACGAACAACTACCGAAGCGGTGGATTAGCGCCTTAGCTGTCCCCATGGCCCCGTCAACGAAAGAGACCGGTGAGACTTTTCCTTCATGCTTGTGAAACTTCAATCGTTGAAAGGAATTTTTCATAAAGAACTGCCAAGCAACGGAAAATGCAAGGGCATTTTGATGCTTTACTTTTTTTTACTTGTTTGCTGAGATGAAGTGGCATAAATAGTTGCAGTTTAGTTTTCTTATTGAAATTGTTCGTTGAGAAAGTGTTGTTGAAAAGTTAAAAAAATTAATCAAAAAGTAACAGATTGATCTTCCTATATTTATTTCATTTTGGCGAAACATATTTTTTTATGAAAAACATTTACTTGATTTTTAATCGTTAAAATAAAAACTAGACAGTGTAGAGTAGAGAAAAATAACTTTAAAGATATGTGATCTTTTGATCAGTTTATCGTAGTATCGGACATAGTCGAGAATCTTATCTCTACAATCATAAATTATATATATGAAAAATAAATAATATATTAATGTTATTCAGAAAAAAGCAAATTGATACGAGTATAGCAAAACAAACAAATTGCATAAAATATGCATAGAGATATACTTTAAAAAATATGCATTTACCTCGGACTAGGAATATGTTCTTACACATTTTAAAGCGATTGTTCGATTTTATTTTCTTTCCTTGTTCTAAGATACTTGAAGCTCTTAAAGTGACTCGGACTTTTACCAAAACTGATTTATTATTAAAACATCAAGTTCATTTAAAACTTCATTTCAACCATACTTCATTTCAACCTATTTGGACTATTATATGTGTTCAGAACAGTGAACATTGAATTCAAGATGAAGGCAAGTCAAAAGATGATGTTTCAACATTATGTGTTGCGAATTAAAAATAGCATAGAACATATTGCAACAATTTTTTTCTTCTATCCTTTCGTTCGATCCTGATGGCTGTCACACTAAAACATACTGTTTATTCTCACTGCTCTTCCATATTCCGACACCAGGTAATGCATTAGGGGTAATTAATATTCAACGCAAACAAATTGCCACGAAAATTTCGACGCATGTAAAAAAACGGTGTGGTCCACAAATGGCGCTAAAAACATGTGCTACCTCCTAATTAGAAACATTAAATGCATTTATTTTCATTTAATCTCTTACAGAATGAAAAACACCGCAGGCATCTAAAACGCGTAACAGCTATGCTTCTAGTCGGTACCGTATGCCGTAGTAGCCGCGGTTAATGTGTGCCGAAGTACACGGAACATTTAGCTCATCGCCCACCGCTTTCACTCGCTATGGAGTCGTGCTTTTCACAGCTAAGCATATCCCTTGCATCTGCTTCAGATCCAATGTAGGCGCGTATATATGTGTGTGTGTGTGTGTCTGTGTTTCTGGAGAAGCCTTCAAAAAACATCCACCCTACTACACTACCGGGGTCGTTTAACATTTGCCTCTGACAAGCCGAACGCTGGCGGGTGAATAAGGGAATACCGAAAAGTGAGCAAAATATCAGTATAAAAAGAATTATACCATCTCATCCCGGCCCGGCCCGGGCGCATGGCACACTTTGTTGAGGAAAATTTCGTAAAACTAATTACATTTGCTAATCCCTAGCAACGTTGCCCGGTGCACGTTTCAAGATTATGGAAGCCTGATTTCACTCGTCGGTCGGTTTGCTGCTGTACTGTGGTTGAAATTTATCACGCAAAGTATGAAAATGTTGGACATCGGCAAAACATATGATGAATGCCATGATGACCGACGACCCGGCAGTGTTGCTGTTGTTCCGGAGAAAATATGGACAATCATAAACAACCGTAGAACTGGGACGAACTTTGAAGGCCATGGCTTGGCACTGAATAGCTGAGTTACTATTCATACCGTGCGCCTTTTCAACGTAAGCGGAAGACAAAATATTATTTTTTTTAATTAAATTGAACAAAATTTGTTTATGATATGTAGCAGAGAGTGATACAAGAGTTTCATAAAATCTTGACTATTCTCGTATGACTTATTCTCGTTTACGAAAAAAAAACACGATATTATTTTGAGCTGCAAACAATATTATTAAGTTATATAAAGTAATAAAATATTATTTTTGAAATTAAAAGTATATTATGTCGAGGCCATAATAAAAAAAACATACGAAGTATAAAAATAATAATAAATATAGTTATTCCCATGCCTGCCGTATTAACGGTATTTTATCCTATTTTCTACCACCAAAGATGATTGGTAACTTTTCAGAAGGGAAATGATTCAGATGAGCTTATGATCTTGTCGTGAGCAAAAATGGCTACTAATTTTCCGGTAATAACACCTGACCGTCTAATGAAAATTTATTTGGAAATGCAAGAAATGGGTATTGCTGTTTTTGTTTAATGAAATTGTTTTTTTTTTACAGAACCAAAACTGTAAAGCTCTGGTAAGGTGTTATGACTGTGAATACTAATAATGCATTGTTATCAATTTTAGTACAAAACTGTTCAAAAATAACATTATAACATAGATTACATTTAATTTATTTGCATTTATTTTTTTGAAATATATTTGCAAAACCGATTAGATAATATCGGAAAAATGTTCGTTTTATCATCTTTAATGTATGAATCCGTTTTTCCAAACACTCTTACGCTAAACGAGTAAAACAAGCAATGAATGATTTCATCTCTAAATGGAATAAAACGCGCAATTCTTCGTTCCCTTTGCCATCCTTATCAGCATCAGATCTACAAAATTGCATTAAAATGTAGATCATCATGCCGTTCGTTGTGCACTTCGCACCACTAATGGGGCTCCGTGCAGCATAAAAGCGATCCCCAGCACTGTGAAACATTCCAGAGCTGCCGGAGAAGGTGTCACAAGAACGTGATGTGACATTAAATTATTGCACCCGAGACTCGCAACCGAAACCTCCAGACTGTCGCCACGGCAAGGCTATCATCTCGCTGACCCAGCGCGCCGTGTGATCTCCTGGGCGGGCGAGCCATCAGCCATCGTACGGATGCACATGGACGGTCACGAAATTTTATTTATGTCGCACCACGCCATGCAGCACGGTGCTATGGTCGGGTTTGGTCACAAAACCTCCATGCCGGAAATAATGTGCTTGACTGTGTGTGCGTGTGTGTGTTTGTTTGTTTTTTTAAAGCTTCGCTCATGTCGGTCCATAAAAGAGAGAGAACTCCACGCGGATGTGCTGGAGGTCCTGGACTGGGGAACAAACGGTGTAAATGCCATTTCCTGTCAAATGGCACCCTGTAATGACGCTTTTATGATAGATTGTTTTTCGGGGTGCTATTAATTTGGCGAACAGGCGAGGATTATTTACAGTAGAATTAGGAGCAAATGATGGTAATGCATTTTATAAATAGAATTCATTGCAACGGTATCGGCACCGTTTCGTGACCGTGACATTTACAAGTGTGTTATTCATGATGGAAACAAGCACATTAGGGTACTTTTGAATAATAATCCAATCGTTACGATATTACTGTAGGTGTATTTTTTTGATGTACAAAATAAATATAGAGCTATTGAATAATCAAGATGTTTGAAATTAACGAGAAGTTTCTTGGAAGTCTCGTTTGTAAAGGTTAACTTAAACGCGTTCGGTAAATCTTCATGCCTTTCGGTCATTCGGACCGAAATGCAATTCGTAATGCAATTCGGTAATGCAATTCGGTCATTCGGACGTTCGTTTTCGGTCATTCGATCTTTGGTGAATGGGGAACCTTTGATTATTGGTCTTCTTTTCGTCCTTTCTCTGCCTCTAGAGTGATCTGTAAGTCATGGTCGTCTATGATCATGAACTGGCACCTTTACTCTTCTTCGTTCTCTTTGTTATGATTTGGCAACATTATGAGGAATCTTTAAGTTTCATACTTCTACATAATTAACAGTTTTAATTAACAGATATATTGAAGGCTAGGCTTTTAAATTAATACTTCACTTTCTATCACACTGTTGTTTTGAATAGACACCCTGTGCTTTAAATCCTGTCAGCTTTTACCCTTATACCGTGCTTAATTGTATCGAATACAGTTTTGGTGATAAATTTTTTGTACAATATAATCCCCACAAGCCAACTATTTCCATCTTTTTGTACTGAATAGCAGCAGTTTCTCTGTATATGTCTTGGCTGTACTTTTTTTTCCTCTCGTTAAAGATCCTCAATCCATTGCCGAATGTTGACAATATTCCACCAAATCGATACGTTCATCGTTAGTCTGGTTGTTAAATTTTTTAAAACAAAAATAGCTATACAATACATAGTGCAATACAAGTTGATATTATGAATGAAAATTTAACTTTATTACCGTCAAACTGAGATGTGTGTTTATCGTCGTACAGCAAACAACAAATGTTTTGTTTAGAACAATGCACTACATTTTATTTGACAATCGATGAAACAAACATATTTGTGCATAGATTCTGCCATGTTGATGCAAACATTTGCCGATTCATTCAAAATTCATGGATCACTAAGTTCAATCCCATACTGCGTCGGTTGCTTGGATAGATATTTCGTACAAAGCTCCTTCATTTCGCTACCATCCGGATAAGCGAAATATATTTCTACAAATCCTTATCTTGTACCTTGTACCGTATGCCACACTGGCGGGCTCCCAAGAATGCAAGCATTCAGCAGGCACATTCTCATCCTTCCGGCATTCGACGACAGTGGCATCAGTTGCGCGGAAAGAAAATATTTTCCCAATTTTTGCATTTCACATGAGGAGCTTACATTCGCCGGCCCGCTCCCGAAAGAGTTACGCTTTTCTGAATGCCTCTTTGCGAACTTTTTCCCCCGGCCCAGGACCACCTGCGGCAATCTTTTCGACCATATAATTTATCGTTTCTTTCTTTGACTTTATCGGTCCCGGGTTGAGGAGTTGAGATTCCACCGAGACGGGAACCGTGTGAATCTACAAATGTATGTACAGCTGGCACTATGTGCACTTGGCATCGTTTTCGTACGGTACTGTGGAACGAATGTTTAATGCTGCTACCATGCAGCAGCACTTTCACTGTTTTGTTAAGCCACAAGGAGCCACTTTCAACGACGCCATCAAAGATGTTGACGGTGTGAAGCGTTTGGCAGTGGAGCGAAAGCTACCAGAACGATGAGAATGCTCTCGAGTGGGATGTTTTTCTCGCCCGTAATCAATCTTGATTAGATGAGATGTAGGTAAATTTTTACCTACAACCTTCTTGGTTCGCAGGTGTAAATGATGGCAGTTAATCCGTCGGCCCATGTAGGTGGTATGTTTGGGAGGCATAAATAAATGATATCCATGCATCACGCAAGGATGAGCGCGATTTTCTAAAATCGTCCGATTCGCGCAGGTTACCGTAAATTAATATCGTAAA